>PVKC010049675.1:0-10694 GCA_004027635.1 Crocidura indochinensis
TTTCTTTCTTTCTTGCTTTGTTCTTTCTTTCTTTCTCTTTCATCTTTATTTATACAATTTGATTACAAACATGCTTGTAGTTGAGTTTTGGTCATATAAAGAACACCCCCCCCCTTCAGCAGTGCGACATTCCCATCACCAAAGTCTCAAATCTCCCATTTCCCTACTCCACCTCCCACCTGTATTTGAGACAGACTTTATACTTTCCTCATTCATTCACATTGTTATGTTAGTTGTTATTGTAGTTATTTCTCTAACTGCACTCACCACTCTTTGGTGAGCTTCATATTGTGAGCTGGAGCTTCCAGCCTTCATCTCTATTGTCTCTGAGAAACATTATAAAAATATCTTTTATTGGGGCCCAGGAGATAGCATGGAGGTAAGGCGTTTGCCTTTCATGCAAAAGGTCATCGGTTCAAATCTCGGTGCCCCATATGGTCCCCCGTGCCTGCCAGGAGCAATTTCTGAGCATGGAGCCAGGAGTAACCCCTGAGCACTGCCGGGTGTGACCCAAAAACCAAAAAAAAATCTTTTATTTTTCTTAAAACCCATAGATGAGTGATACTATTTGTGTTTATCTCTCTCCTCAGTCTCTGCTTTGTGATGATATCTCATTGGATATTTTAATATACACAAGTAAATCAGTATAATGCACTATATCAATAAAAAAGGAAAATAAAAATATGACCATATTAATAGATAAATAGGATGCATTTGACAATGTCCAACACCTTTCCTGAGAAAACGCTCAACAAGGTGGGGATTGAAGAAACCTTTCTTAATAATCAAACCCATTTACCACAAGCCTATGGTATTATATTCAGTGTGGTAAAACTAAAAGCCTTTCCTCTAAGATCTATCATAAAACAAGTTTGTACCCTTTTGCCACTTCTATTCAGTATCATACTGGAAGTACTTGCCAAGAGCAATCAGGCAAGTTAAAGATGTAAAATGTAACTAGATTGGAAAGGAAAAAGTAAAGTTCTCACCATTTGAAGATACTGTACTTAGAAAATCATAAAGACTCTACCAAAAACCTCCTAAAACAATAACTGTTATAGTATAGTAGCAGGCTACAAAATCAATATGCAAAAATTCCATGATTTTCTAAATAAAAATAATGATAAAGAAGAAAGAGACATTTAAAAGTTTCGTTCACAATTATGCCCCAGAAAATCAAATCCCTCAGTGTCAACTTAACTAAGGAGATGAAAGACATATACAAAGAAAATTACAAAGCACAGCTTCAAAAAATAAGAGGGCAGTAGGAAATGGAGATATATTCCTTCATGGATTGGATTAGCATGATTTAAATTACAATAATTCCCAAAGCAGTATACAGATTTAGTGCAATCCCTCTAAGGATAACCATGACATTTTTCAAAGAAGTGGATCAAAACACTCCTGAAATTCAATTGGAACAATAAATGACCATGACAAGCTAAAGCAGTTCTTTGGAAAAAGATGGGAGGTGTCACTTTCCCCAAGTTTAAATTGTACTGTATTTGTACTGTCAATCAAAAGATTGTCAAGTCTTATGCATGGATTTCTATCAGTAATGGTACTGTAAACAACAGTGTAAAAGCATACTTTCAAATTTGTATATGTACTCAAATAAGTATTTGTATTTGTATTCAAACTGGTGGGTGAGAGCAAATGAGAGGGGCACTGACTGAAGAAAATGGACCCTGGTGAAGGACTGGTTTTGAAATACTGTCCGCCTGAAACCCAATCATAAATAATTTTGTAATTTTATGATGACTAAAGTTTAATAAAAAAAAATTCTCCACCAAAACAAAAACCCAGAACTAAATACTTTTACTAATTGAGTTCTTCCAAGCTTGCAGCCCATCCTTCTCAGGTTCATCTACAAAGTTGAAGATACAGGAATTCTCCAAAGTTTCTATGGGGAAAATGCTACCAATATACCAAATACAATGAGATAAGTAAACTGTGGTAATATACAAAATGTAGTACTGCTTATGTATAATAAAGGTGAAATCATACAGTTTTATGTTCTACAATTGGAACTGGAGGGTATTATGCTGAGATACTTTAGTCAGAAAGATACAAATATAGAATTCCATAAGTGAGAAATAAATAAATATAGTAAGGAAATAACAAATGTACTGTAGAAACAGAACCTGAGAATTAACCTACAGAACAGAGTTTGTGGTGAAAGCTAGTGGTAGGGTATTTTGGAATGTTTGTAGAAGATGCTAAATCTCTAGTCATAGGTGCATAAATTATATTATTAGCAGTGTTTCAATCATGTTAGCTCAATAAAAATAGGGAGAGTGAGTAATTGTTATTATGATTTCCATAAATATAAGTTGACTGAGGTGAGAGGATCCAGTGATGTATTTTGTTTCCTAGTTTGGAAAAAAGGAATATAAGGTTTTCAAATATAGGTTTTCAAAGGGATTTATTTACTGCCAAATAGGTAGGTATTAGATACTAAGCCACAAATATTTAAAATTGTTTTTTCTGCTTGTAAAAGTAAATTTCTAGAATAATATGTTGGGCATATTTAGATTGTTAATTTAATCATGAAAATTAATATTTTCTAAATTAATATTAAATTAATATTTTCTAAATGTCTAAATTTTCTAATGCTTTCTAATTTTCAATTTTTTTGGGGGGGGGCCACACCTGGCGGTGCTCAGGGGTTACTCCTGGCTGTCTGCTCAGAAATAGCTCCTGGCAGGCACGGGGGACCATATGGGGCACCGGGATTCAAACCAACCACCTTTGGTCCTGGAACGGCTCCTTACAAGGCAAACGCCGCTGTGCTATATCTCCGGGCCCATAAAGTCAATTTCTAAAGTGAAGTAATGTGGGAATATACTACAGTGGAAGGCATGGATGGCCTACAGATTTGTAAAAGTGCCTAACATCACTTAACACACATAAGTATATTTCTTTCACTGGAATGTTATTTTTTATTTTACTTTGACAATTGACCTATGTATATTTTTTCTAATTAAAGGGTAAACTAAAGGGGCCCGGGAGATAGCATGGAGGTAAGGCATTTGCCTTTCATGCAAAAGGTCATCGGTTCGAATCCCGGTGCCCCATATGGTCCCCCGTGTCTGCCAGGAGCAATTTCTGAGCATGGAGCCAGGAGTAACCCCTGAGCGCTGCCGGGTGTGACCCAAAAACCAAAAAAAAAAGGGGGGGGGGTAAACTAAAGTGTGGCATGAATGAATTATGTAATAAACAAAATATGAAGCGGATCACCACTGAGAATTTTGAGCTTCCTATAAAGGTGAGCAACTTACATGTAATCATTGCACTTCATTGACTCATTCTAACAATATAATTCTTAAAAATAATACTATGGTGGAGGGAGAGACCAGTTAGAGACAGTGAGAAGGACATTTGACTTGCATGCCAATAATCCTGGTTTAATCCCTGGTACTCCATAGTACCTAGACCCACAAGGAATGATCTTTGTCTGTAGAGCCAGTAAGGAAACCCTATACAATGATGGGTGTGGCCCCAAACAAAAAAAAACATGTTTGATTTCTGGTGTGAAAAATTAATTTTAATATGGCAATGCCTGCAAAGGAGGCTGTGTACATGAGTCATGGTTTGTTTTATTTCTTTGTTTTTCGGTCACTCCCAGTAGCGCTTAGGGGTTATTCCTGGCTCTGCGCTCAGAAATTGCTCTGGGAAGGTACAGAGGACCATATAGGTTGCCCGAGATCAAACTCGGGTAAGTCCCAGGTCGGCAGCATACAAGACAAAAGCCCTATTGCTGTTCTATCATTCTGGCCCCTGTGATTCATATTTTTTGTTTGTTTTTTGGGTCACACCCAACAGCACTCCTGGTTCTAGGCTCAGAAATAGCTCCTGGCAGGCTCAGGGACCATATGGGATGCCGGGATTTGAAATACTGTTCTTCTGCATACAAGGCAAACTCCCTACCTCCATACTATCTCTCTGGTCCTGATTCATAATTATTAAAGCCATAATTAAACCACTGTCTGTGTTTTAACCTTGAACTGTTCTTTGACATTTTAAAAATTAAGAGGCTTACTTTGATTAAACGTAGAATTGCCACGCAGTCTCGAGCCACTGCACGTCTTATTTGGAAAGAATATATGCTTGGTTTATCAATGCTTGATAGACTCCTGCTTTGTGGACCAATGCCTAGTTTGTTTGGATCTGGTTGCCATGTTCCTAGTTGATTTGCACGTGTTGGTTTCTTGTCCAATTCATTCAAAGATCGTTGTTTCATTCTTAGTTTAGGTGGTCCTAATTTCTTCATACCTGATTTACCTGAAACTGATGGGCTTGGGGGTGATTGTCTTGAGCTTGATGGCTTTGGACTTGTTGCTTTAATACTTGTACGACTAATACTCAATTGACTTAGGTTTAATTGTAGACTCATATCTGATTGACTTGAGTCTGATGACCTGGGACTTGGTGTGTATAAGACAGGTTTTATCGTTCTTATTTGACTTGATTGACTAGTGTCTGATTGTTTCTTGTCAGTTATATTTATGCTAGGTTTCTTCATACTTATTTTACTTGGTTGACTCATGTCTGATTTTTTCTTGTCAGGTAAATGTATACTGAGTTTCGTTATTCGTATTTGGCTTGGTTGAAAAATCTCTGAGTGTTTCCTCATACTTATTTGGCTTGAACCACTTATGTCTGATTTTTTCCTGTCAGTTCCACTTAGGCTAGATTTCTTCATACTTACTTGGCTTGATTGAATAAGGTCTGATGTTTTCTTGTCAGTTACACTTATACTGGGTTTCCTTATACTTATCTGGCTTGGTTGACTGATGTCAGATTGTTTCTTGTCAGTTTCACTTATACTAGGTTTCTTCACACTTATTTGACTTGATTTACTAATGCTTGATAGTTTTCTCTCAATTATATGTATGCTGGGTGTTCTCATACTTATTTGACTTGGTTGACTAAGACCTAATTGGTTCTTGTCAGTTTCACTTGTGATAGGTTTTATTATACTTACTTGGCTTGATTGACTAATAACAGATTGTTTCCTCTCACTTCCACTAATGCTAAGTTTCCTCATACTAATTTGGCTTGATTGACTAATGTCTGATTGTTCCTCCTCAGTTACATTTATGCTATATCTCTTTGTACTAATTTTGCTTGATTGACTAATATCTAATTCTTCCTCCTCAGGTATGCTGAATCTCTTCATGCTTATGCGGCTTGATTGACTAATACCAGATTCTTTCCTTTCACTTCTACTCATGCTAGGTTTCCTCATACTAATTTGGCTCGATTGACTAATGTCTGATTGTTCCACCTCAGGTACATTTATACTAAGTCTCTTCATACTTATTTGACTTGTTTGACTGATGTCTGATTGTTTCTTCTCACTTACACTAATGCTAAGTTTTCTCATACTAATATCGCTTGATTGACTGTCTGATTGTTCCTCCTCAGGAAAAAACATGTAAAATCTATTTGTACTAAGTTGACTTGAATGACTAATGTCAACTTCTTCCTCCTCAGGCATATATATGTTAAGTCGATTTATACTTATTTCGCTTGCTTGACTAATGTCTGATTCTTTCCCCTCACTTCTACTCATGCTAGGTTCCCTCATACTAACTTGGCTTAATTGACTAATGCCTGATGGTTCTTCCTCAGGAAGATATATGCTAAATCTTTTCATACTAAGTTGGCTTGATTGACTAATGTCAGATTCTTCCTCCTCAGGTATATTTATGCTAAGTCTCTTCATGCTTATTTTGCTTGATTGACTGATGCCTGATTCTTTCCTCTCACTTCTACTCATGCTAGGTTTCCGCATATGAATTTGGCTTGATTGACTAATGTCTGATTGTTCCTCCTCAGGAACATAGATGCTAACTCTTTTTGTACCGAGTTGGCTTGATTGACTAAAGTCTAATTCTTCCTCCTTGGGTATATTTATGCTAAGTCTCTTCATACTTAATTGGCTTGATTGACTAATGTCTGATTGTCCCTCCTCAGGTACATTTATACTAAGTCTCTTCAGAATTAGTCGGCTTGATTGACTGTCTGAGTCTTTCCTCTCACTTCTACTCATGCTAGGTTTCCTCATACTAATTTGGCTTGACTGACTAATATCTGATTGTTCCTCCTTGGGTACAGTTATACTAAGTCTCTTCATACTTATTTGGCTTGATTGACTAAAGTCTGATGGTTTCCTTTCACTTATACTAATGCTAGGTTTCCTCATACTAATTTGGCTTGATTGACTAATGTCAGATTGTTTCTTTTCTGGCAGACTAATGCTAAGTTTTCTCATTTGGCTTGGTTGAGTAATGTCTGATTCTTTTTCCTCAGTTGCATTAATGCTAGGTTTCCTAACACTAATTTGGCTTGATTGACTAATGTCTGATTGTTTCTTCTCACTTCTGCTAATGCTTGGTTTCCTCATACTAATTTGGCTTGATTGATTAATGTCTGATTGTTCCTCCTCGGGAGTATATATGTTAAATCTCTTCGTACTAATTTTGCTTGATTGACTAATGTCTACTTCTTCCTCCTCAGCTCTATTTATGCTAAGTTTCTTCATACTTATTTGGCTGGGTTGTTCAATGTCTGATTGTTTCTCCTTAGTTATATCAATGCTAGATTTCTTCATGCTTATTTGGCTTATTTGCCTAATGTCAGAATAAGTTTTCTTTGCAGTGACATTTATGCTTTGTTTCCTCACAGTTTTTTCGCTTGCTTGAGTAATTTCTGATTTTTTTTCTTCAATTGAATTAGTGCTATGTTTCCTCATATTAATTTGGCTTGATTGGCTAAAGTCTAATTCTTCCTCCTCAGGTATGCTGAGTCTCTTCATGCTTACTTGGCTTGATTGACTAATGTCTGATTCTTTCCTCTCACTTCTACTCATGCTAGGTTTCCTCATACTAATTTGGCTTGATTGATTAATGTCTGATTGTTGCTCCTCAGGTACATTTATACTAAATCTCTTCGTACTAATTTTGCTTGATTGACTAATATCTATTTCTTCATCCTCTGGTATATCTATGCTAAGTCTCTTCATATTCATTTGGCTTGACTGACTAATGTCAGATTTTTTCTTCTCTAGCACACTGATGCTGAATTTTCTCATACTTATTTGGCTTGGTTGTTCCATATCTGATTCTTTATTATCCCTTTTACTAATACTAGGTTTTCTCATAAAAATTTGGCTTGACTGACCAATATCTGGTGGTTCCTCCTCAGGTACATATACATTAAATCTCTTCATACTAATTTGGCTTGATTTACTAATGTCTAAGTCTTCCTCCTCAGGTATATTTATGCTAAGCCTCCTGATACTTATTTGGCTTGATTGACTAATGTCTGATTGTTTCCTCTCACTTCTACTAATACTAGGTTTTCTCATACTAGTTTGGCTTGATTGACTAATGTCTAATTTTTCCTTCTCAGTTGCATTTATGCTAAGTCTCTGCATACTTATTTGGCTTGATTGGCTAGTGTCTGATTGTTTTTTCTCAGGAACAATTATGCTGAGTTTTCTCATACTTATATCGCTTGATTGCATGATGTCTGATTGTTTCTCCTCAGTTATATCAATGCTAGGTTTCCTCTTACTTATTTGGCTTGTTTGACTAATGTCAGTGTTTTCATTCTCAGGAACATTTAGGCTGAGTTTCCTCATACTTATTTGGCTTGGTGGAGTAATATCTGCTTGTTTTTCCTCTGCTCCATTGATGCTAGTTTTCCTCATCCTCATTTGACTTGATTGACTAATGTCAGATTGTTTCTTGTCAGTTCCATTAATGCTAGTTTTTGTCATAATTATTTGGCTTGATTGACTAATATCAGATGTTTTCTTCTCAGGCATATTTATGCTGAGTTTCCTCATGCTTATTATGCTTGGCTGCATAATGTCTGATCGTTTCTCCAGAGCTATAATAATGCTAGGTTTTCTCATACTTATTTGGCTTGTTTGCCTAATGTCAGATGGTTTCTTCTCAGGTACTTTTATGCTGAGCTTCCTCATATTTGGTTGAATTATGTCTGAGTTTGTCTCCTCAGTTTCATTAATGCTAGGTTTCCTCATCTTTATTTGGCTTGATAGACTAACATCAGATTGTTTCTTCTCTGGTAGATTCATGCTTATTTTCCTCATACTTATTTGGCTTTGTTGAGTAATGTCTGATTGTTTCTCCTCAGTTCCACTCATGCTAGGCTTTCTCATAGTTATTTGACTTGATTGTCTAATGTCTGATGGTTTCTTTTCAGGCATATTTATGCTGAGCTTCCTCATACCTAGTTGGCTTGATTGAGTAATGTCTGATTGTTTCTCCTCGTTTACATTAATGCTAGGTTTCCTCATCCTTATTTGGCTTGATTGACTAATGTCAGCTTGTTTCTTCTCTGGCAGATCGATGCTGAGTTTTCTCATACTTATTTGGCTTGCTTGGGGAATGTCTGATTGATTATCCTTTGCTCCATTAATGCTACTTCTCCTCATACTTATTTGACTTGATTCACTAATGTCAGATTGTTTCTTCTCAAGAGCATTTATGCTGAGTTTTCTCATCTTTTTTTGGATTGGTTGAGTAATGTCTGGTTGCTTTTCTTCAGTTCCACTTGTACTAGGTTTTCTCATACTCATTTCATTTGCCAGACTAATGTCTGTTTTTTCCTCATTAGTTCTAATGATGCTAAATTTCTTCTTACTTATTTGGCTTGATTGACTATCGTCTGTTTTTTTCTTATTAGTTTCATTTATGCTAGGTTTTCTTATGCTTATTTGACTTGGTTCACTAATATCTGATTGTTTCTTTTCAGGTATGCTTGTGCTTGATTGGCTTATGTCCACTTTGTTCACACTAGCTGCATCATTGCTTGATTGGCTCTTGCCTGTTTGTTTTGGTAATTTTGATTGACTCATCTCACTTGATTAATACTAATTTTTCCTGGATGACTGTTTTCACATTGCTTAGCCAAGGGGTATTTTCTGCTCACTGTTTGACTGTGGACTGACTGTTTGGCTGAGTGCTGGTTTGCTATGATGGATTGGCAGATGACATTTTCCCCAATAAGTATCTTTGTAGAACAGGAGAATTTAGTAGTGCTTTGGAAGCAGGCTATAGGATGTTTCTTGTATTTCTTACCTTGGATGTAACTTTGAGATATTCCTTTGTAGAGGTGAAATAGGAATATTAAAGAAGGGCTATGTAAATATTAGCTCTGTATTCCTAAACTTGACATTACTAGTGATCACAGGTATATTCTTGCCATCTGCCTTTACCCTGCCAACAGGATGATGTGAAGGAAAGAGCTTGCTAGTGTTAAGAGAATGTAACTTCCCCAGAATCTTACAGGGTGACTGAGGTATTGTGATGAAGTCATAATGCTAGAGTCTCTGTGACTGTGTACTCTCCTTGTGGTGAAGGAGACAAAGCTATCTGGACAGCATTTTTCTCTCTGAGAGCTTGACTGGCAAATCAATAAATAGTGCCTACTTTAAAAAACAAACTCAAAGACACATGCACTAATCTCCTTTTCTTCATGTCTTAATTCTAAAATATAGGACTTATTTCTTCCTTGATGTCCACTTATTAAAACTTTCTTCTATTTTTTTGTTTTTGAGGCATTTGTCTTGACTTAAAGAGCTCCTTTCAGTTGTTTTAAAGTTGGTTCTGTGTGTATTAAGTTCCTGAGCTAAGGACTTCTATTGATATTTTTATTCCATCTCTCAAAATATTTAGCTCTTCCCATTCGACCCAGCTATTCCATTCCTAGGGATATACCCTAAGAACACAGGAATACAATACAAAAACACCTTCCTCACACCTATATTTATTGCAGCACTGTTCACAATAGCCAGGCTCTGGAAACAACCAAGATGCCCTTCAACATACGAATGGCTAAATAAACTGTGGTACATATACACAATGGAATATTATGAGGCTTCAGGAGAGATGAAGTCATGAAATTTTCCTATACATGGATGTACATGTAGACTATCATGCTGAGTAAAATAAGTCAGAGGGAGAGAGAGACACACAGAATAGTCTCACTCATCTATGGATTTTAAGAAAAATAAAAGTCATTTTTGCAACAATTCTCAGAGACGATGAGAGGAGGGCTGGAGCTTCCAGTTCACTTCATGAAGCTCACCACAAAGAGTGGTGAGTGCAGTTATAGAAACAACTACACATAGAACTACCATTATCATGTGAATGAATGAGGGAACTGGAAAGCCTGTCTGGAGTGCAAGTGGGGGTTGGGTTAGATGGAGGGAGATTTGGGACATTGGTGTTGGGAATGTTGCACTGGTGGAGGGTGTTCTTTACATGACCGAAACCTAATCACAATCATATATGTAATCAAGATGTTTAAATAAAGAAAAATAATAAAAATAATTTCAGAGTAAAAGATTATAAATTAAAAATATTTAGCTCTGTCACTTCTTCTTGCAGTTTTCTCAGACTTTGTTGTGTGTGAATGTATTTTAATGCTTGTGTTTTGTTGTCTGTAACATTTAAAATCTTCTTATATAATTTTTATTGATACAAATGTTAATTGCAAGTCTTCACAGTTATTTAAGGTACATAGTGCGAGTGAATTAGGGCAGTTACAACAACCAGTGTTGACCTCCCTCCACCCCTGTTCCCAGCATGCATCCCATACCTCTATCCTTAGACTCCTGGACTGCTAGTGTAATAGTCCATTTTGTGTATAACTTG
>PVKC010049676.1:0-10703 GCA_004027635.1 Crocidura indochinensis
ACCCTCCACCCCGTGCACCTCCCCTCTGAAGTACAGAGGGAGGGGGGAACCTTAGGACCACTAAGAGTCCACCTGAACCCACTTCTGATCATCTGAGCTGGCATCCAGGGAAGGCCTGGAGTCACCCGTGACTTCTATGTCTTGGGATCTTATTTTACCACCATCTACAACCATCTACCTAGCAACACATTTCTTGATTTTATCTTTTCTTGTGACCAAGTACTATTCCATTGTGTGTATATATATATATATCTGATATATATATATATGATATATATATATCATAGCTTTATTCAGTCATCTGTTCTTTAGCACTTGGGTTGTTTCCATATTTTGGCTACTGTGAATAGTGCTGACATGACCATAGAAGTTTAAATATCTTTTCTGGATTATGTTTCTGAATAATTGGAGGATATTTTGAGGAGTGGAATGCTGGGTCATATAGAAACACACACAATTCCTAATACATTTTGAGGAGTGTTCATATTGTTGCTCCTCCCAAAAAGGCTTGCAGGGAGGAGTTTAAAGGGGACGCATGCCCCTGTGCATGAAATATAGTTAATTAATTAGGATATCATTGGGTTTAATCTGTTTGTAATAAACAGAATATCTATGCTGTAGACTCTCCTCTTCCTCTTGGCTCACCACCCAGAAGCTTATTTTTAGTCCTTACTTCCTCACCCCCACCACCTATTACCCCACATTTAACCATTTTTACCCTCAGTTCTTGGCTCCTCACAAAGCACATCATTATCCCCACTCAATCGAGATGCCAACCAGCTCCCAAAGTGAAAGAATAGACCTCAGCCCGAGAAAAAAAAACCAAAACTCTGTTCCTATTTATCTACTCTCAGCGGCCTCCTGTCCTCTACCTATCTTCATTGTGTAACAGTGGTTGCTACCATACTAGGTTTATGACAAGTCCCCACTCAAAGACATTTCCTGATATGGGACTGCTGGGAGCCATTTTGCAGTCTCAAGAAGGCAAAATTACAGACCAAAGTGGTGTCCTGAATTCAACACCCTCCCCCAACTATTTCTAATGACATAAAAGGACATGTATATCTCCTTTGAATATCTTAGATGTATTTTCTTAACTGCTATAACTCTTATTGAATATCCTCTTATACAGTAACAATTTTTTCTTTGTGATCTGTTCAATAAGGCATTCTGGTAGACGAGTCTTTCGCCTTAGAATTCATGTTAGAACCAAGTTAAGGGGATTGTTGGACTTGTACCCTCGGCACCCAGAGCCACCAATAATAGCACCTTGTGCCATTGTTCGTCTTTTGCATAGGCACATTAAAATGGTAAAATATTACAAATGCAAACAAGTTCTTATCTAATAGAGATTGGAACACATATTTTGTAATGCAGTTTGGTCTTATATCCAAACTTATATCCAAACATTATATCCATAATGACTCGGCTCAGACCTCAGATGAATGGGCATTGCCCATACACCCCTGAACCATTGACCATCTATAGAAACAACCACAATTGTCTATAACAACACCAGGAATCAAATCTCTACCCGGGAAAACCCTACCACTACCCTGGCATTGACCTTCTCCAAAGAGTGTTATATAAACAACCATATGACTCAGCAACAGCAACAACCTGCTTGCAGGGCAGGATGCTCCACATCTAATGGTGAGGTGAAACTAGAGGATGCTCCACATCATCCTGACTTTGATGAAGGAAATGCACAGAAACAAGAATCTTTAACTACAGAAACCTGACGACAACAATAGCTAATGTGCGAAAAAATTTCACCAGGACCACAGAGAATGACTCAGGGGTTGGACAACCTATTATGCCTGGAACCCAGAGTCAGTCTTATACCAGAACACTTCAGAAGTATAAGGTCTTGTTGTATGTAGGCCAAGGCTTTTTTTTTCTTTTCATTTTCCCTATATTTTGCTGGGCCTATGCAAACAACAACAATTGCCACTCTCACACCATTATAACTGTATTTTTTAAAATTCATCCCTTTTTCCTTTTTTAAAAAAGACAGCTTACTAAACTTTTTGCAGATGCTTTAATGAATTCATTGAGATTCAATAATTTTCAAAAATATACTTACTATTGAACTGTTTCTTCTTTCCTTTCTCTTCTATCTCTTTAGTTTTTCTTTCAATTTTCTATTTTTTAAATCATGTTGCTTTTGGTTTTCATAAAACAAATGTATTGTGATAACTTATGTCCATTATGTAATGCATTTTCTTTGAATAAATTATAAATAAAAAAAGGTTTGGATAATCAACATTTCCTTCAGTAGTGAATGAAGTTCACTTTCCCCCCTTATCCATGCCTACACTGATTGTTTTTGTTCTTTTGATGTATTCCAATCTTTCTGGTGTGAGGTGATATCCCCACTCTAGAAAAGCTTGTATTTTCTCAAGTAAATATCTCTTGGTAAATAATACTTTTCACTACATCTCTTCTTCCTTCTGTTTATTCTCAAGTAAGTTTTTCTTCACTATTTCTCATTTCCTGAAATTCTTCTCTGTGATGAAAAGTGTCAGAAAGACTATATTAAGATTTAGGACTTTGACAACTGATTGGGTTAAGAAGATGTGGTACTTATACCATATGTCTTATTTAAGCAATGTGCTGGGTTTGACTTCCATCCCTGGCACCATATGTGTTTTACAATACAAGTGTCTTCTCTGGACCCTCCACGTTCTGTTAATGGTTCTTGTCTCCTGATTTTTTGGGATCAAATAATTGCTCTTTGCAGAAAAGTCCTAAAATTTTTATTCATTTAGTTTTTTGACCAAGCCTGGTATTGCTCAGGGCTTACTCCTGGCTCTGTGCTCAGTGATCATTCTTAGTGATGATCGGGGAACCACAAAGGGTCCTAGTGATCAAATCTGGGACATCTGTGTGCAAAGCAAGTGCTCTACCTGCTGCTGTTTTATCCTTCAAGGCCTCCAAATCCTAAATATTTACCAAGATATATTTGCCTGAGAAAGTACTGGCTTTTCCAGAGTGTGAACACATTACATATCAAAGTAGTGTGACCATATAATTTGGTATCTAAGTTTAAATTTTCATAATAAATATTTCATAATAAAGTTTTTTTTTATTACTCCAGAACCAGAAGGAAAACAGTAGGGTACTGGACACTAGGGTATTGTATCACAATCTACATATTTAATTATATTTTGCAAAGGACAGACCTCTGATAATTTTGAGGTAGAACTAGAACTTGTGAGACTGGAGAGAGAGTAGAGTGTGCTCATGGTTTACTCCTGGTTCTGTGCTCAGAAATCTTTTCTGGCAGGTTCGGGGGACCATGTGGGAAGCCGGGATTCGAACCACCGCTTGTCCTGGATCAGCTGCGTGCAAGGCAAACGCCCTCCCGCTATGCTCTCGCTATCTCTCTGGGCCCTAAAGCGGAACTTAAAGCGTGCGCAGTACTATCCCGAAGCCGGCACTTTACTAGAGTTGCACCAGTCACTCGGCCTTCTTCCCCGTCCAATCCGAAGTCGGCGAGAAACGGGTGGGTCCAGAGCTTCGCGTCAATCATCTCCGGGAGGCGGGCCTACGTGTATGCCGCTTCCTTTGGACACTCTGCTCCAAAGCAGGCGCCACTCGATGGCATTCACAAGTCCCCTCTAGCTGAAGCGGGAGGACTGTACTCTATGTCTGCGAGGCCTGGCGAGGCCCGGGCCGCCCGCCGGACGGTCGGAGCTGGAAGGAAGATGGCGGCGGCCGTGAGACAGGATTTGGCCCAGCTTATGAATTCGAGCGGCTCTCATAAAGACCTGGCGGGCAAGTGAGTAATTCATTCCTGGGGAATCCAAGTACCTGCTTCTTCCTTGGGGCTGCAGGCGGCTTTCGGGGTGCAGGGGGGCGGGCCTGCGGGCCAGGTGGGAGCAGCAGAGAGTTGCAAGGGGGATCCTGGTGCTGCAACGACCCTGGAGCCCGACCGCCTGGTTGCAGACGCTGCGACGTGTCTGCAGCTCTCTCCGGGGGCTGCAAATCCTGGAAGCCTGGTTGCTGCACGAGGCTGCTCCCCAGGCCTTCCCGCCTCCCCTGATGCTTCTGCCCTTGGCCTACCTAGAGGCTCCTCTGCAATTGGGGCTGCTTTCCCCTTGCCCCCCACCCAACCCCCCCTTATCTCTCGGACCTAGGAAGATCCCCTTGCTGGCACTTAAAGGCAAGGCTTGCCAGGGAGCTGGCTGCTGGAGCAGTGATGCATGGGAAAGACCACCAACTGGCCGTCCCCGAATCAAGTGCATCCTGGGTTTTTTTTTGTTTGTTTGTTTGTTTGTTTTGGTTTATGGGACATACCTGGCAGCGCTCAGGGGTTCCTCCTGGCTCTATGTTCAGAAATTGCTCCTGGCAAGGCACTGGGGATCATATGGGATGCTGGGATTCCAACCAGTGTCCTTTTGCATGCAAGGCAGACACCCTATCTCCATGCTATCTCTCTGCCCCCTCCTGTACCTTTTTATTTTTTGGGGGGGGGGTCACACCCGGCAGTGCTCAGGGGTTACTCCTGGCTCTCTGCTCAGAAATGGCTCCTGGCAGGCTCTGGAGAATGACTATATGGGATGCCAGGCTAGAACCACCGGCCTTCTGCAAGCAAGGCAAACACCTTACCTCCATGCTATCTCTCTGACCCCTCCTGTACCTTTTTAAACTGTTGGGTTTTCTTCTTGTTGTTTTTAACTTTTTTATTTTTTGGGAGGGGTCACACCCAGAGTGCTCAGGGGTTACTCCTGGCTCTCTGCTCAGAAATGGCTTCTGGCAGGCTCGGGAGAATGACTGTATGGGATGCCAGGCTAGAACCACCGGCCTTCTGCATGCAAGGCAAACACCTTACCTCCATACTATCTCTCCGGGCCCCTGATTTTTAACTTTTTAAGGGGCCCCCGGGCAATGCTCAGAGGTGACTCCTAGTTCTTCACCTGGGGATTAGACCTGGCACACTCAGGGGGGCTATATGGGGGTGCTGGGAGTTAAAACCCTTTGGGTACCTGCAAGATGAGCACCTTACCCATTCTGTAACTGTTTGAGGGTTTCCTATAGATATTAAACCATTTTTGGTTCTTTGTATATGGGTCAAACCCGGCAGTGTTCAGGGCTTACTTCTGGCTCTGCACCCAGAAGTCACTCCTGGCAGACCTGGGGGACCATATGGGATACTGGGATTCGAACCAAGGTCTGTCCCGGGTTGGCCGCGTGCAAGGCAAACACTGACCGCTGTGCTATCGCTCCAGCCTCTAAAGTGGCTCCTTGGAACCTGGAATACAAGCTCAGAGGCACTCTTGCTTTGGCCCAGAGGGGCAGGACCTTGGGAGGCCGAATATCTGCAGGGCCCTTACAGAGGGCTTTGCTGACTCTGGGGAGTAGCCACTTAGACTTGCAATGAACCCCCAAAGACAATCAGGATAGGACTTCTTTTTTCCCAACCTGTTTTGGGGACACACCTGGCGGTACTTGGGACTTAGCTCCCGGCCCTGCGCTTAGGAATCACTATTGGGGTTGCATGTGTGTGTTAAGGATTGAACTCTTGTCAGCTGCCAGCCAGGCAAGCGTCCTGTCCACTGTACTGTCTCTGCAGTCCTGTGGTAGCTTTTCTGCTTCACTTGGCTACTGTGAACAGAACCTACTCTGCTCTTCGAAAACCAGTTCAGGTGTGATTTCTTCCAAAAATCCTGTCTGTAGACATGCATACCCGCCCACGCATAACACCTACATAGTTGTTCTTCACTGCGGCATTTAATATTTGGCTCAAGCAGGTACTTGTTTACTTCTCCTTGATGACAGGGATGGGAACATGTTGAGTTACATTTACAGAAATAGGGCTTCTCTTTCCTTCTATGTTCAGTGGCATGAATGGTACCTAAAATAATAGGAAGCCTTTATAACTTTTTTTTTTCTTGTTTCACTTTTGGGCTACACTTGGCTCTGTGCTCAGGGTTCCTGGTGGAGCTCAGGGTACCGTGGGATCAAATCTCGGACTGCCGTGTGTGTGAGGCACTTACCCTACTTGCTGTACTATTGCTATGGTCCTAAAGGTATGGTTTTCAAAAAGTTAGTGTGGTGCTTAGGGCTTATTCCTGTCTCTGTACTGAAGGGATCATTCCTGGCAGGTTTAGGAAACCATATGGGGTACCAGAGATTAAACCTGGGTTGGCTGTGTGCAGGGCAAGTGCCCTTCCTGTTATACTGTGTCTTTGGTCCTTGGCTATGGAATTGTTTTGTTCGTTTCCTGAAGTAACTCTTGGAGTAGAATTTATAACTTTATTTCCAGAGCCCTAGTGTTTCTTCTTTGGATAGGTGAGGCTCTCATGTCTTCATGTTCTTCTAGCTCTTCTGTCTTCCAGAAGTGACAATTTAGCTCTCAAAATTTCCAGCAGATCAACTGCATTCCTTAAAACTAGACCCCCTCAAAATGCCTCTTTTCTGCCGCATATTTCTAGTCAGCAAGTGATTTCACACACAAACTGTTGGTATACTTATAGTTTTTGGTACTCTCCTGCTCTTTTTTAGTATTTTATGTCATTAATATTTTGGAGGTACAAAGAATGGAGTCTCCCGAGCAGTGCTGGGGTCCCAGTATTCCTGGGAGTACCATCTGGCAGTACTGGATCTGCCTCCCAAGCTGATGGCTAAGTGCTGAATTGTGGTTTGGTGATGCAGTGTTGCTTGGGCCCTGGTGAGCTGGGTTCTCCAGGGTTACCAAACTCGAAAGCCACCTAGTATTAGCTTTGAAATGCTGAGATTTTTTTTAGTTATTTCACAAATGTCTATAATTTATTGTAGTCACATACATAATAAATCTACTAAAATCCACTTGAATTAAATAGGATTTATGGGGCTGGAGTGGTGGTGCAAGTGGTAGGGCGTTTGTATTGCACACACTAACCTAGGACAGACTGCGGTTTGTTTCCCTGGCATCCATATGGTCCCCCAAGCCAGGAGCCATTTCTGGGCACATAGCCAGGAGTAACACCTGAGTGTCACTGGATGTGGCCCAAAAAACCAAAAAAAAAAAAAAAAAAAAAAGGATTTATATACATTTTATGTTTATATAATTTGAAAATAACTCACAAAAGTTTTGCAAAAAATTTTAAACTACATTTAATTTATAATGTACTTCTTTGTTACTTGATGCTATGTGTGTTGCTGGACATTGTATGCAAAAACTTAGAGGCTTCCATCATACATCTTCCCTAAAAAAATAGAAAAAGGTAAATCATAAAACTTTCGAGAAAGAGAGACTGGAGAGAGAGCACAGCGGTAGGATGTTTGCCTGGCAAGCAGTCGACCCAGGATGGGTGTTGGTTCAAATCCCGGCATCCCATATGGTCCCCCAAGCCTGCCAGGATCAATTTCTGAGCATAGAGCCAGGACTAACCTCTGAGCATTGCTGGGTGTGACTCAAAAACCAAAGGGGAAAAAAAAACTTTCAAGAAAGAGAAGGTAGGTAGGCCCAGTAACTTAGAGATTTATTCTTCTGATGGAGCTTTAACACTTTTTGCAAGTTGGTAAATGAAAAAGAAATGGTATTTTACAAATATAGATTGTGTGAGTATGTGTGTATGTGTGGAGAGAGAAGGAAGGTGGAGAGAGAGAAAAGGAAGGAGGAGAGAGAGAAAGAAGGAGAAGAGAGAGGGAAGAGAAAAAGATAGAGACAGATACCCTGCTTTTGCTGACTTGGTGCTGGGGGAATTGTGCCGAGCAAGAGATTGAACTTTGTGGTTCCTACAGACAAAGCACATGCTGTAGCCCTTTGAACCAAGTCTCAGGCTCAAGATTATAAATATTTCTTTGATTAACTGGAAACATGAAAATGTTCTGTGATTTTCTATAAAGAGAGCTCCATGAAACAAACCAGGGTAAATAGAAATGAATCAACAGCAGAGGTAGCATTAGAATGTGCAGTGCCCTCTGAACATTTATTATTTGATATTGTTTTAGGTATCGTCAGATCTTGGAAAAAGCCATTCAGTTATCTGGGGCAGAACAACTAGAAGCTTTGAAAGCTTTTGTGGAAGCAAGTAAGTGGAATAAAAATTCAATGTTTGCCTGTTATTAAAAGTTAGCACTTTAAGGTTTGCTCAAGCATTGTTTTATGTCAAATTAGCTATTTGAGTTGAAACGAAATGAAATATCCATTGAGATAGACTTTTTTTTTTTTCCAGCATTTAAGCTGTATGCTGTGCTGAGAATTAAATCCAGGATTTTCTGCATGTGAGGTGTGCATTCATCACTGAGCCACACTACAGGTTTTAGTTTTTTTGTTTGTTCTGTTTTTTTGGATCACGCCTGGTAGTGCTCAGGGGTTACTCCTGGCTCAGAAATCGGTCCTGGCAGGCTTGTGGGACCATATGGGATGCCGGGATTTGAACCTCTGTCCTTCTGCATGCAAGGCAAACACTACCTCCATGCTATCTCTCCAGTTCATACTACTGGCTTTAGAATGTAATCTTTTATAACTTGATTACTGTTAGTTATAATTTTGTATAGCTATCAGTACATAAACTAAGACAGTATTGTAAAATCAGGATTTAAATTCAGTCTGTTTTGTTAGCTATGTTAATTTGGGTGAGCTGTTAAACACATTGCTATTTCTTTTTTCTTTTGTTTCCCCTTCCCTTTCCTTATTCATTGCTTCTTCTTCCCTTTCTCTTCCTTTCTTCTTCCCTTTGTCTTCTCTTTTTCTGCCTTCCCCCTCTTCTCATTTCTTTTCTTCTTTTCCCTGGCTCTGCAAAGGCTCAGGGGCACTCCTAGCATGGTCAGGGGCCTATATGGGGTTGACAGATCAAAATTATGTTGGCTACATGCAAGGCAAGTCCCCTATCTCCTATACTATCTTTTCAGTTCCTTCTTGTCTTTATTTGTAAAATGGGAATATTATATACTCTAGAATTATTAGAGGACTAAATGGGCTAATACAGATATTAAAAGTGGTTAAAATAGCTCCTAGCATATTAATGTCTTATGAGTAGTGGTTATTAGTATGAAAATATTTTGAAAATAACCTGCCAGAGTGATAGCACTATGCATAGGGCATTTGTCTTGCATATGACTGACCTTGATTTGCTCCCCGGTATCCCTGACCACCGCTAGGAGTAATTCCTGAGTTCAGAGCCAGGAGTAACCCCCTGAGTATCACTAGGTACTCCAAAACCAATCTAAACCAAAACAAAAACCAAAAACAAACCAAAATAACCCTACACCCAAACCTTTTTATTTATTTATTTTTTGGTTTTTGGGTCACACCTGATGGTGCTCGGGTTACTCCTGGCTCTGTTCTCAGAAATTACTTCTGGCAGGCTCAGGAGATCATATAGGATGCTGGGATTCGAACCACTCTCTGTCCTGGATCCACACTCTTTGCTTGTCTTTTGTCAAAATTTTGTTAGGATTTTAGGCTGGTTATTATATAATTTATTGTGATGCTGGAAAAGATAAGACAAATAAGATGGGTCCTGGTCTCATGGTCTCATCCCTCCTCCTATGTCAGTTTCTTTTTTTGTTTTTGGGTCACACCCGGCAGTGCTAAGGGTTTACTCTTGCCCCTGCACTCAGAAATCGTTCCTGGCAGGCTCTGAGAACTCAGGGATTGAACTCAGGTTCCTCCCAGGTCGGCTGCTTGCAAGGCCAAGGTCCTGCTGTGCTATCACTCTGGCCCTTCCTTTGTCAGTTTCTAAGGACTTTTTTTGTTTTTTGTTCTGGTTCTGGTTTTGTTTTTTCAGCCACACTCAGTGACGCTCAGGAATTACTCCTGGCTCTGCGCTCAGAAATCGCTCCTGGCTTGGGGGACCATTTGGGACTCCGGAGGATCGAACCGTGGTCCATCCTAGCTCGGGCAAGACATATGTCTTACCCCTTGTGCCACCGCGCTGGCCCCTCTAAGGACATTTCTTTTCAGTGGAACCTAGAAATACCTTTGTTCATGACATTTCACCCTAACTCCCTCACTTCAAGTGTGTGATCTTGAAACTTAATTAAAAATTCAGGCTAGGGTGCTGGAGAGATAGCATGGAGGTAACGCGTTTGCCTTGCATGAAGAAGGTTGGTGGTTCAAATCCCGGCATTCTATATGGTCCCCCGAGCCTGCCAGGAGCGATTTCTGATCATAGAGCCAGGAGTAACCCCTGAGCATTGCCGGGTGTGACCCCCCAAAAAATGCAGACTAGAGGGGCCAGAGAGATATCACGGCGGTAGGGCTTTTGCCTTGCATGTCTACCCAGGGCAGACAGTTGTTCTAATCCTGGCATCTCAAATGGTCCCCCAAGCCTGCCAGGAGCGATTTTTTGTTTTGTTTTGTTTTGTTTTGTTTTTGGGCTACACTCGGTGACGCTCGGGAGTTACTCCTGGCTATGTGCTCAGAAATCGCTCCTGGCTTGGGGCACCATCTGGGATACCAAGGGATACACCGTGGTCTGTCCTAGGTTAGCCTGTACAAGGCAAACGCCCTATAGCTTTGCCATCACTCCAGCCCTGGCCAGGAGCAATTTCTGAGCTCAGAGCCAGGAGCAACCCCTGAGTGCTGCTGGGTGTGACCCAGAAACCAAAAAGAAAAAAAAAAAATGCAGGCTGGAGTATAAACTGAATTATTGAATTACAGTATTAGTAATACTTGATTTTGCTTTTAATATGCTCATGAATATATTGATGTTGGTAACACTAAGATATATTGTAAAGTGAGTGTTACGTTTTTTTTTTTTTTTTTG
>PVKC010049677.1:0-10694 GCA_004027635.1 Crocidura indochinensis
ACACACACACACACACGGATAGACATGCCCGTCCATACTGGCGCACACTCTTTTTCTTTCTCCTTTTTTCCTTGGGCCACACCCTGTGATGCTAAGGAGTTCCTCCTGGCTCTTCCCTCAGGAATCACTCCTGGCCTTGCGTGGGAACCAAATGGGATGCAGAGATCGAACCCGGCTCAGCCGAGTGCGAAGCAAATGCCTCTCTTGTTCTGTGGTTCCTGCCCTGGCATACGCAGTTGGCCACAAGCAGCTTGAGAGCCGTGGGATGCCCCGGGCTCCAGGTGCACCTGCCCACCGTCCCCCTTTCCCCAGAGAGCCCAGACTGGCCATGGAGATGCCCCATGGCCCTCCCCGTGAGGGAGGCACGGTGCGGGCAGATCATGTCTTCTGCCACACTGGGGCCTACCTAGTGGCTGCCAGGCTACTGGGTGCTGGGGCAGGGTTTCCCCAAGCAGACCCCCCCACCCAGCAGGAGGAGGCTCCAGAATTCCGTCCCCTCTCCCCCACACTTCACTTCCTGGTCCAGACTGCGCCGCCCAGCTCCGGGCACCTGCCTGGGCAGGATTTCCAGGCTGGGCCAGAAGCTGCTCGGCGGCGGCAGCCCTGGCTGGCAGGCCCAAGGGCCATGGGGGCTGGGCTATTCCCAGCGGCAGTTCGGAGTCCTCAGGGTGGGGTGCTCAAGGAGAAAGTCTGCAAGCCCCACATGGAGCATATTGAGGGGGCACCAAAGTACCTCCCCTCCTCCCCCAAGACACCCCGGCCTGTGCCCTCTCTCCTTCCCTTTGTCCATAGGAAGAGCCGCCAGCATCAGTATTGGCGCCATCTGGGGTGATGCGGGAGGGGGTTTCCCAGTGGCCGAGCTACCACTTCTAGTGCTTTCGGGACTGTGTCAGGTGGATCCGGCAGAGGACTGTTGTTCAGGGGGTGGGGAGCCTCTCCGGACTCCCGAGTCCACACATCGCCGAACTCAACCCCACCCACCCACACACACAGGGGACCGTGGGAGGGATGTAATGCTGCCAGGCTGTGGGTCTCAGGCTCAGGCCTTTCTGATCTGAGGTGACCTGAGAAGTGTGGAGGCTGGAACAGCCTGGGTGGGGGTTTGGGGGAGGTCTGGGGGGCAGCAGCCCTGTTCTCTGTCCTCAAATGAGGAGCTGGTTAACAGACTCAGAGAGAAAGAAGGGCCTGGCCCAGACCCCAGGTTCCGGGACCATGGGGTGTCCCTTCCTCACGGCCAAGCCCATCAGTCATTGCATCTCCCGCATGCACAGGGTGGCATCGGGGCACCCACATGTTCCATCTCCTCTCTGCTGAGTTTCTTCTGCCTGTCTCTTGTGTCCCTTAGGGGATGTCCCTGGAGCCCGCATGAGGCTCTGGGCAGAGTGGGGATAAGTGACAGCCCCTGGGGCAGAATAATAGCACAGCTGTAAGGTAGGGCAGGGCAGGGATGGACTTGGGTTCAATCCTTGAGAACCCAATGGTCTCCCTAGTCTGCCAGGAGTTATTTCTGAGTGCAGAGCTGTGATTAACCCCTGAGTACCACTGGGTGTGACCCATAAACAAAGAACAAACAAGTGACAGCCCTCGGGTCCAGAGAGGATAGCATGGAGGTAGGGTGTTTGCCTTGCATGCGGAAGGATGGTGGTTCGAATCCCGGGATCCCATATGGTCCCCAGAGCCTGCCGGGGGCGATTTCTGAACATAGAGCTAGGAGTTGGCCCCTGTGTGCTGCCGGGTGTGACCCCCAAACCCCCCAAAAAATAATAATAATAAAGGACAGTTCCTATCAAGACTGTGGCTGTGGACAGCTCTGGCCACACCGACCACATGTCTTGCCCAATATCCAGCCTCTGGCAGTGTTTGTCCGACTTCCCCCACACACGCACCTAGGCCAAATCACACTCCCAAGACCTGCAGGGGGAAAGCGCAGTGGAGGACGAAGCTCCCCTAACTGATGCCCGGCCTTCTCCAGGTCCCATCTGATGCCCAGGCTGAGGGAGTCTCGCTCGCACGAGTCCCTGCTCAGCCCCAGCAGCGCGGTGGAGGCGCTGGACCTCAGCATGGAGGAGCAGCTGCTCATCAAGCCCGTTCACAGCAGCATCCTGGGCCAGGACTACTGCTTCGAGGTGGGTGCCTCTGGGCCTGTGACCCGCCCTGGAGGGCCCTTCCGGGACAGGGTGGGAGGGGAAAGGGTCGCTGGGAGTGCTCTTGCCACTCTCAAACTTGTGCTCCCCAATGGACACCTAGGTCTAGAGGGAAGGGGTCCAGGCAGGGGCGATCCCCAAGCTGCAATGGGTTTGAGGAGCTCTGGGTTGCACCGCCCAGCCTGTGTGTTCTTCCCCCCCCACCCAACCCCACCCCACACAGCCATTCTGGTGAGTGAGGAACAAGCTCCAGGGACACCCCAGTAGCTGTGGCTCATGTGGGCATCAGCCACGTGGCCACTGCCAGGCTGCTGTGACTTGCTTGTGTGGGCCTTGGGGTAGAGCTTGGCGGTTCCCCTCACAGCCCCCCAGAGGTGCAGGGCCAGCAGGAATATTCTGGGGGAGATAGAGGCACTGTTCCCTCAGATGGGGGACCAGCCAGAGACCAGTGGGCTGTGAGGGGACAAGCACCACTAGGCAGTCCGGTCCGCTCCCCGACTGTCTCCAGTGTGACTCCCCCCACCCAAGGCACTATGCCACCTGCCTGTTGTCAGTACTGTCCCATCCAGAGGTGTCCCTGGGAGCTGAGGGACTCTCATTGCCCCCACTTGTTTTCCTGGTGTGTTTGTGGAGCTTACGCTAAGAATTGACCTTTGACCAGGAGTGAACCCCAGGCTGCCTCCCCACCTCACCTCTGTGACCATGCCCTGCCACCCCACAGGTGACCACGTCATCCGGGAGCAAGTGCTTCTCCTGCCGGTCAGCTGCCGAGCGGGACAAGTGGATGGAGAACCTGCGGCGAGCAGTGCACCCCAACAAGGTAGGTCTGCACCCCTCTTCCTGGAGCCCACAGAGCTATAACTCACCTGTGAGTGGAGCAGCCTTATGTTTGAAGGACAGAGGGATTAAAGTGGGAGTGGGGTGACAGGACACAGTTAGATGCCCCCAAGTGTAAGGGAAGCAGGTAGGCTTTGAAGGGACATCCTGTTGATCTTTGTTTTGTTTTGGTTTTTGGTTTCTGGCCACACCCCACAGCACTAGGGGTAACTCCTGGCTCTGCACTCAGAAATCCCTCCTGGCAGGTTCAGGGATATGGGATGCTGGGGATCGAACCCAAGTCTGCCGTGTGCAAGGCAAATGCCTTAACTGCTGTGCTATCGCCCCAGTCCCCTGAAGGGACCTTCTGGGCAGCCAGGCTGACAGGGTACTGGGGTGCTATCCTTGAAGACATGCAGGAGGCCAGGCTGGAGTCTGACTGGAGGGTTGGGGTCTTACACAAAAGCTGGAGTCAGGGGTCCCTCTCTCTGGAACTCCTGTTTTCTCACCCATCCTTTCCTAGCTGCCCCTGACCCCACGACCTACCCAGTCCCAGCTTTCTTGTTTGTCCCCTCCTCTAAGGATCACCCCAGGCCTCCCCCACCAGGTTCAGGGGACCCCAGCTATCATGGCCAGAATCTGTGACTGCCCTGGGCTATGTCTTTGTCCCCCATGATGACCCATGAAAGGCATTGCCTCTGAGTGACTTCAACAGCACAACTCTGCTGCCTGCTACTCTCTGAGCACCGTCCAGCCTCTTGCTTTACTGCATTCTCACCCCCCTATTCTATTTTTTTGTTTGTTTGTTTTTGGACCACATCTGGCAGCGCTCAGGGATTACTCCTGACTCTACACTCAGAAATGCTCCTGGCAGGCTTGGGGAACCATATGGGATGCTGGGGATCGAGCCTGGGCCTATCCCGGCTCGCCACATGCCCTACCTCTGTGCTATCGCTCCAGCCCCTCATCCCCCTATTCCAGAGAAGGGGCCGGAGCATCTCGCTGGTTTTGCAGGGTGGGCATCTTTGTTTCCAGCTTCCTTCCTCTAGAGAGGGGGTGGAGACTTTCTAAAGCTGCCTGGGAGCTGGTGCGAGCAGAACAGCCCTGTCCCTGCCCCGTGCTGCCCTGTGCCCCTGCCCGCTGCCCTCTCACGGGGCCCCTTCATGCCCTCAGGACAACAGCCGGCGCGTGGAGCACGTCCTAAAGCTGTGGGTGATTGAGGCCAAGGACCTGCCGGCCAAGAAGAAGTACCTGTGCGAGCTGTGCCTGGACGACGTGCTGTACGCGCGCACCACGGGCAAGCTCAAGACGGACAACGTCTTCTGGGGCGAGCACTTCGAGTTCCACAACCTGCCGCCCCTGCGCACCGTCACGGTGCACCTGTACCGCGAGACCGACAAGAAGAAGAAGAAGGAGCGCAGCAGCTACCTGGGCCTGGTCAGCCTGCCCGCCGCCTCGGTGGCGGGGCGGCAGTTCGTGGAGAAGTGGTACCCCGTGGTGACGCCCAACCCCAAGGGCGGCAAGGGCCCCGGGCCCATGATCCGCATCAAGGCGCGCTACCAGACCATCACCATCCTGCCCATGGAGATGTACAAGGAGTTCGCCGAGCACATCACCAACCACTACCTGGGCCTGTGCGCCGCCCTCGAGCCCATCCTCAGCGCCAAGACCAAGGAGGAGATGGCGTCGGCGCTGGTGCACATCCTGCAGAGCACGGGCAAGGTCAAGGTAGGTGTGCCGGCCCGGAAGCCCTGTCCCCACCCGAAGCTTGAAATTGTTTCTGCTCTTCAGCCTCAAGTGGGGGGTGGCTAAATTTTCGGGGTCTCCCCCCATAGCCCCAGGGTAGCCCCTCCCTGCACTCCTGTCTGGAGGTGTGTTGTTGAGTCCACTAGGATGTGACTATTGTGTGACCCTTGCCCTGACCCAGCCTGACCTGTTGTCTATCTCCACAGCCCCCCGTTATGTGGGGTTCAGGTCCACTCCTTTCTATCCCTGTCCTTTCCAAGGGGGATCTCTCAATGGGGTTCACTCAGGCCCAGAAAGGAGCTTGGCATGCTGCAGGGAAGTCTGTTTCACAGTCTTGAGACCTCAGGGGCTTTAGAGGGGGCAAGGGGTCCGTGTCTAGTCCTCAGCCTGGGGTTGGGCTTTGGGGACAAGATTGGAATATTCCAGAGCAGAGCCTGTGGTGTGTGACACCCCCCCCCCCCATCAAGGATCCCTAGAGTGACCTCCCAGAACTAACTGTCCATTGGGCATGGTGTTGTGCAGCCCACAGGTCTAGGGTGCTGACCCCTTCATGCTGGCCTCACAGTGCTGTCTGGGCCATCCTGTCCCTGCATATGTAGGATCTGGAGAGGATAGTTGGAAAGAGCCTGAGCCCCCTGGAGCTGCCACTGTACCTGTGCAAGTCTATCCCTGGGATTCCCATACCCATGAGGGAGATTCCTGTACCCATGAGCTTTCTGTATCCTGAGGGTCCCCCAACACCCATCAGGATGTCCATATTCTAGGGTTCTCCTGAGCCCACGAAGATCCCATACCCCAGAATACTCCTATCCATAAACCCAGGAGGGTCTTATGCCCTGGGGGTTACCTGTACCCAATAATACCCTGGGAGGGTCCCCCTGTACCCATGAGGGTCCCATGCTCTGGAGTCCCCATATACATGGAGGGTTTCCATGCTCCCTGTGCCCACAAGGGTGTCTCGGTCTCCTCCATCAGACTGCACTGGGGCCTGAGATGACTTTGGACTTCCTCGATGTGAGGTGGGAGGGAGGGGCTGGCCTTCAGGGGGTGCAGTCAGGGAAGGACTCAAAGGAAGGAGCCCCCATCTGAACCACTGGGAGCTCAGGGCTTCCTTCTGGCCATCCCACCCACCATCCCAGAAGGTCCTGTTGTGTCTCTGCTTCTACCTGCAACCCCCTGCTTTTGTTTATTTTTGTTTTGTTTATTTTATTTTATTTTATTTTATTTTATTTTTTGGTTTTTGGGCCACACCTGGTGACACTCAGGGGTTACTCCTGGCTATTCCCTCAGAAGTCGCTCCTGGCAGGCACGGGGGACCATATGGGGAACCGGGGGATCGAACCGTGGTCCGTCCTAGGTTAGCGCAGGCAAGTAGGCACCTTATCTCCAGCACCACCACCCGGCCCCCGCTTTTGTTTATTTTATTTTTTTTATTTTATTTTTGGTTTTTGGGTTTTGGGTCACATCCAGCAGCACCCAGGGGTTACTCCTGGCTCTATGCTCAGACATCGCTCGTGGCAGGCTGAGGGGACCACAAGGGATGCCAAACTTCAAACCACCGTACCTCCACATGCATGGCAAATGCCCTACCTCCATGCTATCTCTCCAGCCCTATTTATTTTATTTTTATTTCTTTTTTCTTTTCTTTTTTTTTTTTTTGTTTGTTTGTTTGGATCACCCATGTAGCAGTGCTCAGGGACCGTTCCTGGTGATGCTCAGGGGCCAATATGGGGTGCTATGGATCAAACTTGGGTCAGCCATCTGCAAAGCAAGCATCGTACCCACTGTACTTTCACTCTGGCCCTGCCCCTGCTTTTTAGGGGCTCCCAGGCTTCTGCAGTGGTGCCAGTTCTCAAGGCCTTGGTGAGGAGCCCCTAGCCTTGCGGCCCTCATGATCTTCCCAGATTTCTGGGCCTCTGCTTTCAAGAGACCTCAAAATTGTCCTTTTGTGTTATATTGTTCCTATCATGATAATTACTGTTTTGATAATGCTGATAAGGGTGGTAGCTGGTGCTGCGTGTGCTCTGCCTCTGGAGCTCTCTGACCCTCTGCACTGGGCATGTCGCCGGTACTTTTGAGGTGTCTAGAACACTAGAACCCTGACCCCAGTCTTGCACCTCGCCTGTGTGCCGAAGGCCCTGCCCTGAAGCCCCCCACCCCCACGTTGCCTCTCTCACATCTCTGTGCCAGCAGAGAGATGGGTGGGGGTCAGGACAGTCTGGTTTCCCTCGCCTGCTTGAGAGGACCAGGGGGACTGAGGACGGTGCTCTGCTCTGGCCCTTACCCCCGGGCCTGTTCAGGGGTCTGGCTGGAGCAGCCCAACAGCTCAAAGGCATTGACTCTTGCTGGTGGGCAGGGAATCTGCTCACGCCCATCTGGAGCCTGACTTCAGACTGCTGGGGTGTATCCCTCCCTGCCCCGAGGTGTGTCCCACAGCCGACCCAACGAGGTGGTCATCCCCAGAAGCAGAGGCTTCTTCTGGCCAGGTTTCGGGTCTGGAATGCCAGGGTTCCATTTACCTGCCGTGGGTGGGGCCTCCCCATCCTCAACTCTCCCTCCTGCCTCCCAGGACTTCCTGACAGATCTGATGATGTCCGAGGTGGACCGCTGCGGGGACAATGAGCACCTCATCTTCCGGGAAAACACGCTGGCCACCAAGGCCATCGAGGAGTACCTCAAGCTGGTGGGCCAGAAATACCTGCAGGATGCACTCGGTAGGGCGGGGTGCCGGGCGGTGGGGGTCGGGGGCAGAGGGCCTCCTGCCGGGAACTCACGCCCTTCTCTCCCCCCAGGAGAGTTCATCAAGGCGCTCTACGAGTCAGACGAGAACTGTGAGGTGGACCCAAGCAAGTGCTCGGCCGCTGACCTTCCCGAGCACCAGGGCAACCTCAAGATGTGCTGCGAGCTGGCCTTCTGCAAGATCATCAACTCCTACTGGTCAGTGCCGCCTGCCCAGCATAGTGTCTGCCCATTTGCAGGCTGGCAGGCAAGGTGGGGTGGGGCACATCTGGCCTTGTACCTGCTGAACATCTGGGCCGCATGACCCTTGGTTTATTTGTGTTTTATTTATTTAATTTTAATTTAATTTAATTTGTTTTTTGGGTCACACCCAGCAACGCTCAGGGGTGGGTGA
Source organism: Crocidura indochinensis (assembly GCA_004027635.1). Lineage (NCBI taxonomy): Eukaryota > Metazoa > Chordata > Mammalia > Eulipotyphla > Soricidae > Crocidura > Crocidura indochinensis. Next base: position 7,840 of record PVKC010049677.1, read on the forward strand.
CTCCTGGCTCTGTGCTCAGAAATCGCCTCTGGCAGGCTCGGGGGACCATATTAGATGCTGGCGGTCCTGTGTTGGCCGCCTGCAAGACAAATGCCCTACCACTGTACTATAGCTCCAGCCTCCCTTTTATTTTAATTTTAAAAAATTTTGAAGGACATAGCTCTCAGAGATAAAAGAACATTTTAGCCCATTCAGTTAATGAATTCCTTGCCAAGAGAGCTTTTCCAGATAGCTTTAAAAAGTTGTCCAAAAAAAAAAGTTGTCTAAACTGGGTCGAAGAGATAGCACAGAGTTAGGGCGCTTGCCTTGCATGCAGCCAATTCAGGACAGATGGTAGTTCAAATCCTGGCATCCCATTTGGTCTCCCGAGCCTGCCAGGAGCGATTTCTGAGCATAGAGCCAGGAGTAACCCCTGAGTGCCACTGGGTGTGACCCAAAAATCAAAAACAGAAACAAAAGTTGTCTAAACATGGGGCCCGGGAGATAGCATGGAGGTAAGGCGTTTGCCTTTCATGCAAAAGGTCATCAGTTCGAATCCCGGTGCATGGTCCCCCGTGCCTGCCAGGAGCAATTTCTGAGCATGGAGCCAGGAGTAACCCCTGAGCACTGCCGGGTGTGACCCAAAAACCAAAAAAAAAAAAGTTGTCTAAACTATGCTGACCTTAAATGTTCTAATCTTATTTTATAGGGGATATATGAAATATGCTACACATGTGAAAATATTTCTAAAACACTTCTTATCTATTTCGATTAAGCTATGTAGACTCTTCCAAATCCACTGTTTTTATAGAAATAATAACAGATGAGATATACAAAACCATTTAAAAAAGACTTCCTGAGACAGAAGGAGGGTCAAGTGCCACGCACAGCAAAGGTTAGGGTTGTTTGCTTTATTATTGTTGTTTGGTCCATACATGTGATGGTGCTCAGGCCTTACTCCTGGTTCTGGAGTGACCTCAGGGATCACTCCTGGCAGTGCTGGGAGGGACCATATGAAATGATGGGAATGGAACCTAGCTTAGCCACTTGCAAGGTGAATGCCCTACCCACTTTGCTTTCTCTCCGTCCCCGTCCCCATCCCCATCCTCCCCCTGCTGGTTCCTTTGGGCTTTGGACCATGCTGGAGGGTCCCAGACCCCAAGCAAGATCCTCCTGTTTATATTTTCATCACCAAGTGCTCATGTGCTGGGGAAATGGGGGTGTTGGTCCGTCCAGAGGGCCCCTGTTTCACAGCAGAGTCTCGTTGGCAGGACTTGCATGGGTGCCAAGTGGAGCCTTTCGTGCTTCAGGGATGCTGCCACTCACTGGCCCATCCCCAGGCCCTGCTCTTTGCATGTGAGGAGGGCCTTGTGGATCCTAAGTAGCAGGGTGCCTGGGTGTCTGTTGGCATCCCCAGGGCGCACGGCTGGGAAGTCCCCCTCACTAGAGTGCTCCCTCTTCAGAGCAGGCGGAGATCCTAGGACTAGCCCACCCTGGCCTGGCCCCGGCTCGCTCTGTGCTCTGCCACTGTTCCCAGGCATTCCGGGCACGGGCCACTTTGCCCACAGATGCCGTCTTCCCACTTCCTTCCGGGCGATGCCTCCCACACCCCTCACAGCTCGGCCGTTACTCCTAGGAAGCCTGTCTGATGGAGCCAGCCTCGGGTTCAGTGCTCCTGGGACTCGGGGCCCCCAGAACATCCTGGTTCTCTGAATGAGGGGTTGAGGGGTCGGAAATGCAAACCAGGAAGCAACTAGCCCAGTGCGTCCTGAGCTGCTTCTGCCAGGGTGAGGCTGGGTCTGGAGCCCAGAACCCCAAGCCTTCAGGGTGAAAAGGCCTTCTCGGGGCCTCTAGGGTCCCAGCAGAGAGAGCCCTCAGTCAGGTCCCAGGAACCCACACCAGCCCCCACATCCGCAGACATGGCCCTCCGGTTCGATCACACCCGGCAGTGCTCAGGGGTTACTACTGGCTCCGTACTCAGAAATCGCCCCTGGCTGGCTCGGGGACCCATAAGGGGTGCCAGGAATCGAACCACCTTCCTTCTGCATACAAGGCAAAAAGCCCTACCTCCATGCTATCTCTTCGGCCCCTATTTTATTTTATTTTGTTTTGTTGTTTTTTACCTTTTGCCTTTTTGTTTTTGGAAGGTCAAGTCCCGTACCTCGGGTGGTTCTTAAGGAAATCATGCTCACAGGCAAGGTGAGCGCCTTAGCATCTGGGCGATCTCTTTGCCCCCCCCCCCCCAACTTGCCTAAACCCTTCTGATACCTTGGAGCTCTCACATCAAGTAAGGAAAGGCAGTGAGGGGAAACACGCCACAAAATAGTTTGGGAGGAAGAGCTGGTCTGTCCTCCACCCCCACCTGCTATCTGGGAAGTTGGGTCTCCCCCAGTTCTGTTCAGAACCAACCCCAGCCCTCACTACCTGCTGTGTTCAGTCCTATTCGCACCCTGGCTGGAGCCTGAGTCTGTCCCCCAGGATTCCCCCCTGTGCCAGAGCCTAACCGGTGACTAAGGGGTCAGGGTGATAACGAAAAGACCAGAGTTATAGCACAGCAGTAAGGTGTTTACCTTGCATGAGGCCAACCTGGGACGAACCTGGGTTCGATCTCCAGCATCCCATAGGGCCCCCCGAGCCTGCCAGGAGTGATTTCTGAGTGCAGAGCCCAGAGTAGCCCCTGAGTGCCGCTGGGTTTGGCCCCAAACAAACAAACTAAAAAGGTCAGAAGCACTTTTTCGCATGTGAGAGCCTCAGGTTTGGTCCTCAGCACTGTATGGTTCCCCTTACGCCAAGAACCTTATAGGTACGTCCCCCAAAAGCCAGTTGAGCCCCCGTCCTGTGGCCTGGCTGACCCCGCCTGTTCCCCCCCCAGTGTT
>PVKC010049678.1:0-10704 GCA_004027635.1 Crocidura indochinensis
TAATGGCTTCAAATTGAAATTTTTGTATGATTTTTAAAAGTAAGCAACTTTCTTCATTTAGGTTCATTTTCAATTTTCCCATCAATTCTATGTAAATAGTGTTTCCTGACAAATATTCATGAAGACAAAGCAAAAACACAATTCCTTTATAAAGTCATGCCTGACTATCATTTAACACCCTCCTCCACTCACCCAAATATAAAACTGAATTAACCAAAAAGACAGTAATAAGTTGCAAAGATGGTCTCTTAGACACCTACCCCTGGTCCAAGTACAGTTCCACTAAGTGACAGGAAGCATAGGGAGGAAGGATTCCATTGTAGACATCTAGCGCCATCTGTAGACCACTAACAGTAGTGTCGTGCTACAGAGATTTAACACAAATACATATTTTAAAACTTAAAATCAGATTTAGGTTTATCTACAACCAATATATATTAGGCACTTGTAGAAGTGCCTATGAAAGTTTTTAATTCAATTCAATTTCCCAATTCAATTTCCCAGTCCCCCACTGACTACAGAGGAAAAAGTTTAATTTGTTTAAGCATCTGCTGTGTACCTGTTAGATTTACTTATATATCACTATTTTATTTTAAAAGGTAGAGAAAATGAGATCTGGAGAAATTAAGTGACTTGATTAATGTCATAGGATCCTGAAACGACAAATTAAATCTGAACCAAATATTTGACTTTTATCACTTTTGTTTCCAGTAGAGTATCTGTTTTAATGATTTTCATTAAATTTAAAAATACTGCAGAGGATAATAATGTTAGATTATATTTTTAAATTATTTTGCTTTGGCGATTATATACAGTGACCCTTAGGGACTATGTTGTGGTAAGAATCAAACTGATGTTTCCCTTCTCTGAGGCATTAAGACTTGCCTGTGGGGCCGGAGCGGTGGCACAAGCAGTAAGGTGTTTGCCTTGCCTGTGCTAGCCTAGGATGGACCGTGGTTTGATCCCCTGGCATCCCATATGGTTCCCCAAGCCAGGAGTGATTTCTGAGCACATAGCCAGGAGTAACCAAACCCTTTCGTGTCACTGGGTATGGCCTCAAAACCAAAAAAAAAAAAAAAAAAAAGAGTTGGTGTATCATCTTTCTAGAGATGGTTCTGTATAGAGTTTATGTGTGTCAGCATTAAGAGTTCAATGCTTGATGTTGAAGTGGTAGTACAACTGGTAAGGCCTTGCATGAATTCAACCCAAGTTTGATCCATGGCATCCCATATGGTTCCTCAAGTAATCAGGAGTGATTCCTTAGTGCAGAGTCAGAAATAAGTCCTGAACACCACTGGATGTGACTCAAAACAAAGCAAAAAAGAATAATCCACTAACATCATTTGGGACTGGAGAAATAATACAGGGGATACGGTGTTTTTCTTGCCTCCATCCCTGATCTGGGTTCGATCTCTGGCATATGGTTCCCTGAGCACTTCCAGGAATAATCCCTGAGCACAGAGACAGGCCTAAGTCCTGAGCACCAGCAGGTTTGGTCCAAATATAAAAAAACTAGTGACTATTATTTGAGCAGTAGAATTATGTACTTATTTTTCACATAAACTTGATGAGAGTAGGTATCTACTGTCTCCATGGTGATGGGGGGATGTGATGATGATGGGCTTCCTCTTCCAAGTGATCAGACTCTTAAACAAAAAGATTTTGAAGGGGAGCAAAAATACTTACAGCTGAATACATGACAAGTTTCCGGCGGTTCATTGCCTGAGTTGCACTCATCAAATTATTCACGATTTCTTTGACCAGGACACCTGAAAGGAGGAGAGATCAGTGGTGGAACAGACCTGAATATGAGCTTATATTTCAGGTTAGATGATTTTGGTTCATATACAATGATTCTCTCTGCCACAATTCTCAAATTAAAAAGAAAGGGGCTGGAGTGGGTAGTGTACTTGACCTGAGTTCAAACCCTGGCATTTCATATAACTCTTCCAAGGTAATTACTGAAGACAGACTCAGGAGTAAGCCCTAAGAACCACAAGGTATAGACCCCAAAAAATACAAATTAGAAGCAATGAACTGAACTGAGTTTGATGAAGTGGTATCTGTGAATTGATGTACTCTATATTCCCAATTCCTGACTTCTGTTTACCTATTTGCAAGTAGAGAAACAGACCTGGAAACATTTTTAAGAGCCTCACACAGCAGGGAGTAAATGGCCAGATCAGTAAAAGAGTTATGGTGGGAACGCCCCGATTCAATATCACTATGTACCTAAAATATTACTGTGAAATATTTGTAATCCACTTTGATTAAAGTAAAAATAAATAAATAAATAAAGTTGAAAAAAAGAGTTATGAGTCAATGGAGTTTTGTGAAAGTTCATAGTAGGAGAACGCTGGGTCCCACACATGTGAAGCATGTATTTCTACTGCTGAGCTACAAAAACTGCCCAAATCCTGGCTTGAACTGCAAGACCACAAAGCTGCCGAAACTTAGTGCTAGAGTTTAAGTTCCTTGATGCACTCTATGTTCCTTACATCTATACCAATGGGAATAACAGTACTCCACTTCTCTCACTCTAAGTTCAAAGAGGTCAGAATCCAGCAAATTTCTTCAGTAATGGCTAGAACAAGGGCTTGGACTTTATGTACCATGTGGCTCATCAAAGTTGATCCCTTTCCAATAGCAGCACAGGAAGTAACATCTCAAATACTACCTGAAAGATGGAGAGCTGCTTTCATTTATTTGATAGAAAAAAGAGGCTTGAGAGATAGTATAGAGGGTACGGTGCTTGCCTCACATGTAGTCAATCTGAGAGCCATCCCTAGCACACCAGATTGTTCTATGAGTACCAGCAGTAGTAGTCCTTGAGCACAGAACTTGGAGTAAGGCTGCCAGTACAATCCCAAAATCAAAACAAAACTGAATACCAGAGAGAGAATAGTGGGTAAGGCACTTGCCTTGTACACAGCCAACTTGGTTTTGATTCCTGGCAAAGGTGTGATCCATGAGCATAGGAGTATTTTCTAAGTACTAATGAGGTATGACCCCCAAGCCAAGCCAAATCGAATATTGATAGAGAAAAAACAATAGGTTTTATTTGAACTGCAGGATGTAGAAAGCCAAGCAACAGTCTTGAAGAGATTTTGATGAATATAGCTCTGAACCGATTTTCCTAACTTCTTTCTGTGTGTGTATGCATGCAATGGGGGACTGAGAGAAGGATTTAATTGAGGTGTTGACTGAACATCAGAGATGAAACAGAAGCTTTGGAAAAGGTTAGAAGTTGCTAGGTGCTGCCTGGACATTCTAGACTGTGGGGTTCAGACAATGAGCATTTTAGACTGTGGAGTTCAGACAATGAGCATTTTCACTACAGGCCTCTGTTCCATCACCCAACAAGCATGTCATTGGTGAGTCTCCCTAGTCTAGCCAGCTCTGAACAATAAGATTAAGCTTGTACTTTGGCACAAATGACTTGCGAAATAATCTCTGGGTTTATCAGTGCAATTCCTCCAGAAAATAGGACAGAAACCTTATCCACAGTCTTTAGACTCTGAGTTCAAAAGGAACATAGGACTGAGAGAACCTGAGAGCACTTCTTAGGTGGGGAGACCGAGACACAGACAGAAGCATGATTTCCCTGTAACACCACCCAAATTGCCAAAAGTGGATTAGTGAGGCCTACCTCATTTTTTATATCAGGGCCCTTGCATAAATAATAAGAAATATGCTTGTTCCTCTATCCTGTCTTCACTGATTTTGCATCAGAAGAAGTGCTCCTGAAACACTGCACCACATAGTACAGTGCTCCAGGCACCACACAGTCCTCCATAGAACTGGGAGTAGCTCCAGCATGGTGGAGTGTGGCTAAACCAAAAAATAAAATCCATGGGTAAAATGCAGATTCTGATTCAGTGGATGGAATCTGAGAGTGTGTTTCTAGGCTAGGGGCAGGGGTGCTGACTTTGCTGGTTCCCGAACTGTGATTTGAGAAGTGAAAGGACGATTTCCAAGGCTGTCAAAACCAAATTGGGAAAATACTTCTGGTATCCTGCCTATTCAATCAGATGGAGCTGTATTGTCAGCTGTATTGCTGACATTTCTCACAGTAGGAATGAGATGGAGCTGGTGAAACCTGCAAGACCCAACTCTGCCACACCTTGACATAGGCACCTTCACTGTGAAGCCCAGTGGTTTTCAAACACTGGTCCATGACTGGTTTTCAAATTTATTTTTCTTAATTCTATTTTATTTTTCTCTTATCTAGTTTTTCTAGACCTTCTTATTTTGGTGTAGATATATAAGTAGTAGTCCACTATTTTACTTATATACTTACTTTTTCTTTCTTCTTTTCTCTTTGATTTTTTGCACTCTGCCATGTTTCTTATCTCAAGACCATGGCAATTATGTGGTGCATACCTTTATCGCTGCAGTGCTCACTAGATGTCTTATTTGATATGTCTTTGTAAAATGTTGTGGTGTTTCACCTTTTCTTTTCCACTTCTCTCAAACGGAGTATGAGAGCTGCTAGAAGGACTCTGCCCATTGTAGGCATACTTAATTTTTACCCCATTCTATTACTGTACTCTTCCCCTAACAAAATCACAAAACTCGAACTATCTAATCCTGCCTCCCAATTAGAGGGAGAATCAATGGAGACACCAAGTCCAATCAGATATAAGATCACTAAGTAATAAACCAGAAACAGAGGGAGTCACTCAATCTAGAAGACCCCGGGGAGAGGGTGGAGGATATGGGAGGCAGAATGGGAAAGGAGGTGGAGGGAGGACAACTTGGTGTGCGAATTCCCCTGATTCAATGTTTATATGTAACTGGAATATTAATAAGAATGACATGTAAACCACTATGTTTAAAATAAAAAAAAAGGCTGTGGGTCTAGGGAGAGCTTGGCAGTAGAGCACTGGTTCTGAGCTGGAAGCTAGATGCTGGACTTTGATTCCCTGGCACCATCTCACATGCCCTGGTATGGACCTATGGGTCTTGCTATTTGGAATCCAGGGGATACAAGACAGAGTGTAGTCTCTGGTGCACAGCAGTCAATTGTGGGAATCTCATCGTCATAAGGACAAGAACAGAGGCAAGGAGAAAAAGCCAAAGTAAACAAGGGTTGGAAGATTATTTCAAAGGGCTGGAAAGCAGAATTTGCATATGGGAAGACTCATTTCCATCCTTTATTTGTGTGGCCCTTGAGGTACTGCCATGATAGTCCTCAAACACAAAGGGAATGCCTCCCCTCAAGAATTCTAAACAGGTTAAAAGTCATAGGCTTTGATAGTTATTCTCTGCAATTCGGGATCTGTCCCTGCAGGCACATGACTTGAATATGCTGTGCCAGACTGCTTTATGGATCTGTCACCTTGACTACTCTGTGTTGATCTCTTTGTGAAACTCAACTGCATTGGGCACAGCCTGGGTACATGGCTGGCTCACTTCTGGGCCCCTCCTGCAAAAGGCCCTTGTATCCCAGTCATTTCTGCAAATGTTAGGAGTCTAGGTGACTCCTGCCAAGGCAAAGTACGAAAGCAGGAAACCCTGGATCAGAATGAGAAAATGCAGCCAAGAAGAGGCCTCTCTGACAAATAAAACACCATTAAATATCAGTGGGGGAAAAGCTATGACCTCTACTTGTCAATAGCCACTGCCATGACTGGACAGGACTTGTGACATTTGACCAATTTGAACCACTGTGACCAGCAAGGACTTTGAGAAAGCCAGACACCTGCCATACCCCTCATTTGAAAAGACATAATTGGACACAATCCATTTTTACAGGGCTCAGATGCAAATGTCTGAATTCTTTGCTCTAGAAAGTAGGAAGAGTTCTCAACTTTAACTCAAAGCTTTCCCTTTCTGATGGGAAAAGATCTCATATAGATGAATATCAATGACTGGTAACATTTATTGGTCAAGCATCAGGTTGCAGGTCATGTTTATCCAAAGTCTTTTGAGCAAGTACATCTACTTTAGCTCTTGCAATCTATGAAAGTCTTACTATCACCATTACATTATGGAAACTGGACAGGCATGAGAACTCAGCTTCTCTTAGGCTCATGAGTCAACAGTTGGTGGACCTGTTGGTATTCCATCAGCCTTTTGTTCGTTGGCCTTTTGAGAAAATTTGGCCCTTTCATGCAGGAAGCACAAATATACCACTCAACCTCACACCCATGCCATTCCTGTCACTCTATACTCACCACCCTGAAGTCTAGATTTTTCCTTCTGCTTGTAAACTCCATAGAGAGACAGGAGGGACAACTCTGATAATTCCTTCAACTTGGTCACGGTGTCTTCAGTGGCCCAAGAGGGTAATGTGAAATTGTGAACACCCTGTAGCAGAGAAAAGGGGAGCATTGGTGTGTGTGTGTGTGTGTGTGTGTGTGTGTGTGTGTGTGTGTGCATGCTGTCTTCATTGAATTTTAATAATTCTCTTTCATTTTAGGAGGAATGTGGGGTTCTGCCAAATATCTTTTAGGAAACTTTATAACTGACACATCATGCTCTTGAAAAAAATCACAGAAATGAATACACCCTTTTCTACCTAACCACAGCCTCTGCCTGAACTCTGGGTCAAAGGAGGATTTAGGTTCTGCAAAGGGTACAGTGAAATAGGGCAAGACATAGCTTGGTGAAAGATGAGGAAGTTTTATGTTCACCTGTGTGTGGACATGGAAACACCTTCAAGGACTACAGCCTGAAAGAATCATGGGAAGCAATGCATGTCTAGAGTCTTTTGCAATATACTCTACTCTCACCATCCTTGTTCACGAGATCCTGGGGAAAATTTGCCTCTTGCACCCATGGACAGAGAGAGACATTGTGCCAATATCTGTAGAGATGTGATGGAGATGTCTTCAGCAACAAAAGCAGAAAGAGATAGTATTAACTCAAGCCAAAAGGAGGTGATTCACAGAGAGATTAATCAAAAGACTGGTCAAAAGAATCCCTTATACTGTGACTGCATTATGGAATAACCTAGATCAAGCTATATTTAGAAAGGAAAAAAGACAAAAAAAATGAGCCTGTTACCAAAATGTGGGTTCTGGTGTCTATTAAAAAGCTACCAGGTGAATAAACAAACCTATCTTCAAACAATATGGTGATAAAGTGAAACTACTGGGAGAAAGCACATGCATGAGCTGGTTAACTCTATTATGGGAGTATACCAGGAGTGTGTGTTTCTAGTGCACAAGCAGGTGAAGATACGTGAGCATCCTGCTCAGGAATGTGACCTTCCACGCCTGCAGTGAGTACATATGTGAGCATCACTACTGAAATGTTAAATCTGGCAAGCACCACAATCTGGCAAGTACCACAGCCAGGTGTAGAGGCACCATGATCTACATGTGCAAACCATGGGCATTCATTACAATAACAGCAATAAAAGGAAAAGAAGGGTGGAGAAAGTTCATGGTAATCTTGGAAAAACTCAAGACTATTACATCTGCATTATATTTTTCTTGGACTTTTCAATGTCAGTAGCCTGGCTGAAAGTGGGTTTATTTCTTTATATATTCAAATGCCAGGTCATTTTATTTTCTTTCTGTTCTTTTTTTGTTTTTTGTTTTTTGGGCCACACCCAGTGATGCTAAGGGGTTACTCCTGGCTATGTGCTCAGAAGTCGCTCCTGGGGACCATATGGGAAACCAGGCGATCGAACCTCGGTCCGTCCTAGGCTAGCGCAGGCAAGGCAGGCACCTTACCTCCAGCATCACCACCCGGCCCCTCTCTTTCTGTTCTGCATCATCCTTTCTTAAATGAAATTTCTTGCCTGGAATTCAGCATTCCTGAGCAAATGCTTAAAAAGTAAATGAAAGGCATAAAAGAAAAGCAATTTTCTGGAAGGTGCAAATATGATGGAGAAAAGTCAGAATTTTCAAGTGACTAGAAAGAAAAAGTCTTGAATTATGTTTCAAATTTAAGACAGTAAAAGGGATATAGCTGTCAAAAAAAAAAGCAAAAGAAAATACTTTCACGTTTTAGCATGAAGTGAGTTGGAAATCCAGGTTGCAAATTAACCTCAGAGAGAGTTTCTTTTACCTCACAAAATAAGGGGTCGTAGATTCTACTCCAAATTCCGAAAAGATCCTGGCCCTGGTATCCTGAAAGTTTGGGCAAGGTTTCCATGAAATCCTGAAACACAAACAAAAGGAAAAATAATTTTTTGACTCAGGTTCCTGAAGCACAGCATTAAAGAGTGTCATTGAGATAGGATAATTCTTTGCTGTGCTGACAAAACAGGGGATTTAGGAGTATTCATTCCCAAACCACTAGATTCCAGCATTGTGGTGTGTGTGTGTGTGTGTGTGTGTGTGTGTGTGTGTGTGTGTGTGTGTGTGTGTGTGTGGTGTTGTTTGTTTTGGTTTTGCAGCAGAATTCAGGGCTATTCCAGCCCTGTGCTTAGGAGTGACTGCTGGTGGTGCTATATATGGTACTGGGGATTAAAACTGAAATCAGCAGTATGTAAGGTAAGTGCCTTAACCTTCATACTCTATTTCCAGCCTATTTAATTTTTTGAAATTTAAATTAAATTTTATTTCATTTTGAGGGCTTATTTTGCCACTCCAGGATGTGCGTGGGACTTGGGCTTAGAGGTCCATAGGAGGTACTGAAGATTCAGACCAGAGTTGGCTGCATACAAGGCAAATGCCTTAACTTTTTGTTGTTTTTGTTTTTGGGCCACACTAGGCAATACTCAAGTTATTCCTGGCTCTGCACTCAGGAATTACTCCTGACAGTGCTCAGGAGACCATATTGGATGCTGGGGATTGAACTTGGATCTGCTGCATGCAAGGCAAATGCCCTACTCACTGTGCAATCCAAGAATCTTACTATCTGTACCCTAATCTCCCTGGCACCTGATTTTTCCTTTTTCTTCCTTTTTTTTTTGTTTTTACCTTATAAGGATCCAATCTTTTCTGAAATTCTTCTGAGATCAAAGTTTCATTCTCAAGTTCTTCAAATCGAGGGCAGTTCCGGAAAGGCATGTATAACAACTGGTGATAAAAGAAACACAATAAATCATTTTAATAACCAGAAGAAGAATTTGTGGGGGCTTTGAAGAGGAGCTAAGGAAGCTGCAGACATATTTCAAGCCTCATTAGGTGAAAATCACTAGAATAAAATATTCAAATCTGAAAAAAATGTATTTTGAGTGGAAATTATGAAATAGTGGGGAAAGAGGTAAATGATCTGCAGATCTTACAATAGTAGGTATATGCAACAGAACTGAAAACTGCTTCATTCATAAATTTGACTAAGTCAGACTGTACAGTTGGTAACTACACATGCTTTATAATTCTATGGGATAATGGAATAGTGATCTACTTCTCCAAGGCTTTTCATTTCTTTTACTTTTAAACTTTATTTATTGATTGATTGGTTTTTGGGCCACACCTGGGGTGCTCAGGGGCTTCTCCTGGCTCTGCACTCAGAAATCGCCCCTGGTAAGTCTGGGGGACCATATGAGATGCCGGGAATCGAACCAGGTCCCTCCTGGATTGGCCACATGCAAGCCAAATGCCCTACCACTGTGCTATCTCTCTGGCCCGATGGCTTGTCATTTCTAGTGCTAGGTGTATATCCAGATTCATATACATACATGAATATACATATACATATATGTGTACACATATACAAGTACAAAGAAATGAACCAGGGAATCTGGAATAAAGCTTAACAAGTTGGTGCTCACTTTGGCAGCACATCTACTAAAATTGGAACAATCCAGAGAAGATTAGCATGGCCACTACTTAAGGATTACATACAAATTCGTGAAGCATTCCATATTAAATAAAAGTTTAACAAATTGACTAACCATTTACCATTTTTAAAATCTGCATATTTTAAAAATAAAGGCACATGTTTAATAGATAAAAATATACTTAATAATATATTGAGGGGCCAGTAGAAGAGTATTTGATTTGCATTCGTAACCCTGGGTTTGGTTTCCTATATAGGAACTGTAGGCCACTGAGCTCTCCCTGTCCCATGCTGGCTTTAGGCTCATTATGTTAATTTTTGTGTGCTATGCTAAATGTTCCTGCACAACTCTCCCATATTGCCACAGGAGACAATGTTGGGGGAAGGAGTCCAGGAGTGAACCTAGTGACGTCTAGGCTGAACCTTTCTAACTTGGGCTTTCACCACACTGAAAATGTCAGGCTGAAACCACTAGTACCACCCAACCTCTCTCCAGTTTTGCTTTGAGTTTTTTTTAATATTTTTTAAATTATTATTATTATTATTTTTAATGGGCCACACCCGGTGCACTCAAAGGCTACTCCTGACTCTTTGTTTTGTTTGTTTGTTTGTTTGTTTTTGGTTTTTGGGCCACACCCAGTGATGCTCAGGGGTTACTCCTGGCCAGTGGTCGGCAACCTGCGACTCGCGAGCCACATGTGGCTCTTTACTCTTTTAATTTGGCTCTTCTGTGTGCGGAGCGGCTGCTCCAGGAGTCAGGACTCTACTCCTAGCCTGTCAGTGTGCGCCCTGTGTGCAGCCCTGGCGGCTGGCTCCAAGAGTGTAAGATGATACTGAGTATCAACCCCAAACAAAGGTGTTCCCCTAACATCATCCTTTCTTAAACTTCTTCCTTTGATATGTAAAAGTCGACTGAGTATGTACTTCTCTCTCTCTCTCCTCTCTCTCTCCTCTCTCCCTCTCTCTCTTCTCTCTCTCTCCTCTCTCTCTCTTCTCTCTCCCTCTCCTTCTCTCTTCCTC
>PVKC010049679.1:0-10694 GCA_004027635.1 Crocidura indochinensis
AAAAAAAAAAAAAACTTGCTAAGCTGCATCTGCGTTTCTTATCTTTGGGGTCCTTTCTGAGGTGCCCCCGACCCTTCAAAACCTGCTGTGGTCTACACACACACACACACACACACACACACACACACACACACACACACACACACACACACACACCATTCCTGGAATCTCTGTATATTCGGCCTCCTTCCTTCTCTACTATGGGCTTTTAGCTTTATTGAAAAAATAAAGGAACTAAGTGTATTCTCCATCCTAATTTTTATTCAGACACTATAATTTACAATAATATGTATTCATACATAATCCTGAATGTGTATTTAGTGGCCTTAACACCAACTAGATGTGCTGTACCTTTATTTAGTCAACAAATATTTATAGAACATCTCTTTTCTGTTAAGAATTAACCCATTTTTATACATTGGGAGTATAAGGAATGCACACAACTCCTCTGGTGACCTGTGAAAGCACCTCTACACAACAGGGACCATGCTGGTAACTTCTGTAATATGAAATATACAATCCTCAATACTTTTCTTGTTTTTCTTTTTGTTTTTGTTTGCTTGTTTGTTTAGTGTCAGGCCCTTACACATGCCAGGTATGTACTCTATCACTGGGGCAGACCCCAAGTATTTTGAAGAAGCAGATAGATAAAAGAATAATTTTTTTCTGTCTGCCCTATAGAGAGGAGAAGGTGGGAGAGAAACTTGATGGCATCAGTGATGTGATGAAAAATGCTCACTGGTGAAGGGTGTTGTAGACTGCATGACTGAAACTCAATTATGAATAACTTTGTATCTGTGGAAAAAAACAGCCAACTGTATTATGAACAAATATAGCCACAGTGTTTAAATAAAATAATTAACTAAAATAATTTTTCTCAAGCAATCTCACCAACATTTTCTGTTTGCTGGCTCCTGAGTATTAAAATATAAGCTCATTATGGGGCTGGAGCAATGGCGCAGTGGTAGGACATTAGCTTTCCACGTGGCTGACCCAGGACGGACCACAGTTCTCTCCCCTGGCGTCCCATATAGTCCCCCATGTCAGGAGCGATTTCTGAGCAAATAGCAAGGAGTAACCCCTGAGCATCACCAGGTGTGGCCCAAAATAAAAAAACAAAAGCTCATTATGACAAGCTGATAGAATACTGTTTTGCTTTTTCTGAACCACCCTATGAAGTAACTGATTTAGTTCTAACATTTACTTATGTTAAGGTTCATTGAAGCCTTACAATCAGACTTCTTGAAGGTCAGGGGTTGGGGACAGAGCATATGATGCCAGAGAACATGTTTTCTTAACTTAGACTTACTTATTGGCATACAGACCTACATATTGTGCTGCTGTCTCCTTCCTATACTTGACATAAACCTACAACCAGAATCTCAAAAAAAATGCTAAATGGGTTGTATTTATGGCCAGTTTAAATTCAGTTCTCTTCCAGATTCCTTCTGGATCCTCTGTAGTACAAAATATTGCCGGTGGGGCAAGGCTTTTTTAATGGGTATTAAGATATGATTTTTATTCTTAGCTTCTCTTAGGCCCTACCCTTGCCAACCAATTATTTTTCTGATGCATAGTAGACTGTCTTAATTGGATTGCCTGACAGATGCCAGGACCTTGAGGCAGAGTGTTGTGCCATCATCTGGTCAGCTCATTTCCTTGATTAGATTTGGTCAATTAACATAATTGTGAAACCTCAAGTGTCTGGGCTAAGAGGGTCAAACAACTTCTCCAAACTTACTGGACACTGTGCTGTGGCAGTTCTGACTCAAGGCCAGCAACTTTCTCACACCTCATGTTTGAAACTGCTATAGCTTCTGGTCATCTGGGTAAGGATGGCTATGGTCATCTGGAGGGACTTAATTGCCTGAAGTAAAGCTCTCTTGTTCGTGTGTACCTTACAAAATGCATGAGTTCCATTATGGAACATGTTTGGATACTTGGGCTTTATCTTTCTAATATCCCAGGATTCTTATCAACACAATGAGTAATAATATAAAATCTTCTTACAATACATCCACAAGGATTGAATGAGACAATGACAAATTATCGCCTCAATGTCTTGCACAGCATGTAGGTAAACTCAAATTCTCTGATGTAAATATATACAAAGATATTTGTACATACTTTTTCTCCACTTATACTTAAACCCCGCCCCTTCATCCAATGCACACAAATCTTGCACAAATGCCATCCTTCTAGTTGGAATTCTAATTATTCTTTCAATTCCATCTATACTTTAAAAGAAATAAAATATATTTGCAAATCTATATTTTAATTTTTGTGGTACTAGCAGTGTTAAGAACTTACTCTTGGCTCTGTGCTCCAGGGTCACTCCTGGCACAGATTGGGGCACCATATGTGGTCCTGGGGATCAAATTAGTTCAGTTGTGAATAAGGCATGTGCCCATTCCACTATACTAACTCTCTGGGGCCTAAAAGTATTTTTAATATCTAATTTTTGTTCTTTATGTCACTAATGAAAATCAAAATATTTTTATATTTCCATTGTTTGCTGCTGCTATGTAACAATTCAATAAGTCTTCTACAATTATGTACTGTGCACTGAGAGTTAACTTATGAATTTTCTAAATTTACTTGTTCAATAGAAGAGATTTTTTTTAATATTATATTGAAACCATTGTGATTTACAAAGTTCTTCATAGTTGTGTTTCAGACATGCAATGTATCAGGGTCAATCCCAGCATCAAAGTCGACCTCCCTCCATCAATATTACCAGAGTGCATCCCATGCCACCACCACTGTCCCCAGCCTACCAGCATAACAATTCCATTTTAAGTTTTTAATGTAAAAGCTTGGTCTCATGATTTCATTGTTGTTGACATTGACTTGGATGTTTAGTTCTGTCCTTTCTTAACATCACCAATGCACCTGAGATCGGGTGCTGGCTTCCATTATTTAATATTTGTGTTTCTCCTTCTCCACTTAATTTCTTGTCTTCTCCTTTCTATACTCTGGGGCCCAAGACAACTCTCATTTAAACCATTGAATTTCTTTAAGTAGTTGCTTTAAATCCCACATATACATGATAGCATTCTATAATTATTTTATTTTTATGACTTACTTTATTTAACATAATATCTTCCAGTTCTATCCATGTTGCAGCAACTTGTATGAGTGCATCATTCCTTACTGTTATGTAGTATTCCAGTGTAAATATGTGCCACATCTTTATGATACACTTGTCTGTGATTGGACATTTAGGTTGATTCTTAGCTATTGTACCAAGTACTGCAATGAATAGTGGTGTGCATATATACTTTGGATCAGTGTTTTCTGTGCTGGGGATAGACACCTAAATTGCTGGGTCATATGGCAGATCAATTCATTGAATAGATGTTTATATATTTCTTAGAATAGTCTATGTAAGCAGACAGTTTATAATTAAAATGGAGATAGCTTTTTGCACTTAAAGTTTTTTTTTCTATCTTTCTAATTATGTTATTGTTGTTTTTGGGAACTCCAATGCGATGTTGAATAAAATCAGTGAAAAAATATAAGAATATCCTCACTTTTGGAGGGGAAACCAATTATAGAGGGGATCTATGGATAGTAGCCCATCTCCAAATGCCATATGAAATTTGTATGTAATTAACAAATGATATAATTAGGTTTCTAATAGATAACTTAAGAAGAAAATAATATCAAATAAGGCTTCCTGGTGTACTAAAGGATAATATATCATAACAATAGATTTATCCTAGAAATTAGTTTAATAGAAAGATATTCAATGTAATGTAATTCATGCCATTATTAGAAAGGGGAAATATCATATGATCATGTCAATGGATGCAGAAATATGCATATCTATGTACAACTTTATATAGTTATTGCATAATTATAAGACTTTCAGGGCCAGGGCTGTGGTGCAAGCGGTCAGGGATCTGCCTTGCTGGCCCTAGCCTAGGACAGACTGTAGTTTAATTCCCCATCGTTCCATATGGTCACCCAAGCCAGGAGAGATTTCTGAGCGCATAGCCAGAAGTGATTCCTGAGTATCATTGGGTGTGGCCCCCAAACCACAAACAAACAAACAAAAATAAATGATTGCAGATTATGGCAATCCATTGTATTGCTTCTTTTAGGAAATATATAACTAATACTTGTCAATACAGTTAAAATTAGTTCATACTCAGTAACACTCATTAAAACTGGTTGATTCTGGGAAAACTAGTGCCTACTTAATATATGGTATTATATTTTTACTCTCCACAAATGCCTAGAGATTGGACTAATTAAATCAACTCATATTCCATTTAACAGATATGAAAATTAAGGTTCTGAGAAGTGTCGGTGTAGGACAATCTCCAATACCCTGGGGACTCCTCTATCTGAGATAGAGGCAAACTTTGGGGCCCTGATAATCTAAGGAGTCCTTTCCTTGTAGAGCCAGCCATGAAGTAGCAAAGAGCATCTTAGAGAAGGACATGAACATAGTTTGAGAAACTGACTGGGTTTTGTTTGTCAGTGCTGAGACCATATCAAAACCACATGAATCTTCCTCTCTTGGAAAAGCAACTCTTTTTTCATTCTTGCTAAAAAACAAAGGAGCTTGAAACTGCCTTCCCAGGGGGTGCACACATTCAGAGACCCTTCTGTTAACTTATCAGATATGAATATGAAACACTTTCGTCCCTTTTTAGGAGCAGAGGAGACAGAAAAAGGTCATATTTTCATCTCATCAAATTTCCAATAATAAAATGAAGTTCTTTTTTTCCCATTAATCTCCTGCCCTTTTAATAAGACTCAATGCTCTCAAGTTACCAATTTTTCCATGACTTCTTGACATTTCAAGTCTCCTGCTCCTGCAGAGGATGGTGTTTGCCATAGCCTCATGCTGAGTCTGCTGGCAAGGGACTTCTTGAACAACATAAAGGAAAATCCATGGATAGCACTATAGGAATGGGGGGAGCATATTCTTCAGATGTATACAGAAATCCCCAGATTGAATTCAAAACTGTCTTACCACTAAGCTGCAATTTTTTAATCTCTCTAACTCTAAGCTTTTGCATTAGTTAGATGGTAGCTACTATGTATCCTGAGAGCATGGGGAAAGATTTGAATTTTGGGATTTTCACTAGAGCAAGGCGGAACATTTTTTTTTCCTGGCAAAGGTCATTTGAATATTTATAATATTATTCTCAGACTATACAATACAGTCAACTGGCTCATGGGCAGCCAAACAGAACAAGGGACAGACCCCATGATTCTACAGCTTATGGGTTAGACAGTCTCAACCCACCCCAACCTAGTAGTTCATTAAGTATCCTACTAAGCATTCTAAGCAGCTTGACCCTCTCTCCTAGATGCAACTATTTGTGCCACTTTTGTCTGACTTAGTCCCAAATAGATGTTAGGATTTGATGCTAATTATTACATCTTCATTTAGATTAGTTCATCTCATTTCCCCCGGTATTTCATAAGGGTGTATTAGATTTATTTTTCTTAATAGGTGCCTTACCTAATGGATTTGGGGTAGTAGTGGGACTGTGTTGGGAAGGCTCAGCTCTGCAATGTGATCCTAATGGTTCAGTGCCCTTGGTCACCTTGAATACATCCAGAGGTATGGGGTGATAGGCATTTGGTACTGCAAATAGGGCTCATTCTCATGAACTTGTATATGCTAGGCTTAAATTCTACCATTTGAGTTATCACTAGGCTGAGAATAAATTTTTGTTGTAAAATTCTTATAAAGTTGGGCATCTTGAGTGCTGTATTTGACTTTAAAAATACAACTTATATAAAAGAGAGGCTTAGGTCCACTTTCTGGATCTCATGTCAGATGGCCATTTGACATACTCATCTTTGAATGCAATATGACCTCTATAAACATTTTATAGGAGGCAGCTTAGCTTAGTGGTTAAGGACAATGAAAAAAGCCATGAACACTAAGTAGTTCCCCCATTGATGAATGGCTTCATCCTCAGAGCTTCAGTACCCATAGGTTTAAAAGGGGGTAATGGGAACTGTTTTTCACGGTTGACTCGAGGATTACATAAAATCATAAATGTTACAAGTGATTTTTTTTTACCACTCAGACTGCATCCTCTCCCTCTACCCCTTCCAAATGAAGGGAAGAACGATCGCAAAATGCAGTCTCAGAAGCAACACCTAGAACGGGCCTCATGCTCAGAACAGGACGCTCTGATTCCTCCTCCTGGCTTCGGGTGCTCTACACAATCAGAGAAACTTCTGTAGTCACATACTATAGAAATGATCCCTGAAAGTATAGTCTTTATAAGTGATTTCTATAGTATCAACTTCAAACTTTGTTGTTGTTGTTGTTATTGTTGTTGTTCTTGTTGTTCACACCGGGCAACGCTCAGAGGTTGTTCCTGGCCGTGCACTCAGAAATCACTCCTGGCAGACTCTGGGGACCATATGGAATACCAGGATTTGAACCACCATCTGTGCTGGATCGGCTGCGTGCAAGGCAAATGCCCTACTGCTGTGCTATCTCTCTGGCCCGTCAAGTTAAAACTTAATGATTATCATTATTATTTAGTAGTTATGTAGTTATTTTTATTCTTAATATTGTGGGAAAGCTATCAGTCATAATATTTTTATTTCTAATGATTTCTATAATTATTTTGAAAAGATCATTCTTCATAAAATAATAATTCTATGATTGAACCAAAATTGTGTGAAGGTTGTAGACTAAGGTCTTTAACTGGTTTGCTTTGCCCTTAAGAGAAATTGTTGAATGCTAGTTGACATTTAGAAATTTTAGCTGCACTTTGCTAAGCAAATGACCCAGTCATTATATTAACATATCCAAACATCTAATTAGCTGAAAAATTTTGTTTTTACATGCAATAGTGATTTATAGTCTAAAATAATCATGAGCCATTGCCTTTTTTTAGAAATTCTTTTAATTGTCTACCTTCTTTGCATCAAAGGTTATACTCCCCAAAGCCAATTTGTTCTTTTCTTAAAATATTTGTAGAATCACAGGGGCTATGAGGATGAGCAAAGCACTGGTTTCTGTCCTCAAAAAATATCCTTGTAGTATGGAGGCCAAAGATAGTCACTGGGGCTCCAGTAGAAATGTCCAGTAGAAATTATGGGTGCAGGACCAGGAGCAGTTTATTAGGCAATTCATCAAAGAGAAAAAGGAGGTCAAGGAAGGCTTTGTGGAATAACAAAGGAAGCCAAGTGAGCAACTTCAAAAGAGGAATAAACACACCACAAAATGAGGAAGAGGAAACAGGAGGAGGGGGAAGTAAAGGGGTAAAGATGGAGAGACAGACTGAGCCCCAACTAATTCCATGTGTCAGGTCATAGAGGCCAGAGGTAGGGCAAGAAGCATGGAAAGGATCCCAGGACTTTAAGTGAGAAAGTGGGGGATTTGTTTTGTGTGCCAGTTTATTAAAAAATGATAGGCTGGGACATGATGGGAGGGTTTTTGCTAGAGGAGAGTGAGAATTGTTTCTCAGGGTGTTTCAGGGACCGGCATCTTCAGTTCAACGGCAGATTCTTGGAGCAAGGGAGTAAAAGAAATAAGGCCTTGAATAGTTAACCTAAATTCAATCACTGGCACTCCATATGGTCTTCCAACCACCACCATAGTTTCATTTGAATATAGCACAGAAAAAATCCCAAAGCACCTATAGATGTGAGCTCAACTCCCTTTCCCCAAATGCAAAGTCTTTTTTCTTACTCTAGACCAGAAGACTAGAAGTAATTTTGGTTTTGTTGTTGTTGTTCTGGAGCCATATCCAACAATGCTTAGAGTTTATTGCTGTGCATCTTGACTCTATGCTTAAGCATTGTTCCTGGTAGTGGTCAAGGGACCAGATGTGCTGAGGTTCAAACACTGGTTAGCCACATGAAAGGCAGGTGAGTGACTTACCTGAGATCAATTCTCTGGCCTGCGATCAATTAGAACAATTGGAATTAGCACCATTAAAATGGTTGACTTGTATTCACCTTGCTTTATTGGAGAATTCTTGGAATGGTCAGGACTTAACTAGCATGGGGTATTGGAGATAAAGGGAAAAAAGTAGAATTTTGTCTAGTCTTTTGTTCTATTGAAAAGCGGGGAATATATTGAAGAATTGCAGCAGGTTCTTCCCAGAAGCTGGATGAAAAATGGGCATTTTGTGCCATCAAATATGTAAATTAATCAGTTTCCCAGAATTTATTAAGAAGTCCTAAAATGTGCTAACAAAGAATATGAAAATGAATTACTAATGCAGGAATGTGCTCAGAAAGAGAGTGTTGAATAAATACCATTTAAAGACAAGTTCATGGGGTCTTCTTTAGTTTGCTCTTATAACTAGATGTGTATAGGAAGAGACAGAGTGAGGCTAGGGAATGGCTGGCAAACCTCTAAGGGTGACTACAACCAGAACTGTGCATTCAGACATTCCTGCACCAAATCCTATGCCAGGCAGCAAGAAAGCAGAAATGACCCAGACTGAAGTATGCCTAGGTCACTAACCAAGGGTGTCTGCAAAACACTAATATATAGATTAAATCCCATATATAGATTACATGGCTAACCAAAGAAACATAGCAGCACCTTGCCAAGACTCAACATAAAGCTGAAGCTAGTTCTTACAGTTTTATTAAATTACGTTTTTTATTATTTTTTAACTAATTTACTTGTGCCACTTCTGCAGTGTTCATGTGGGAGGGCATTCAGTAATAACTCAATTCAGCAGTGTCAGAAATGGCTGTATGAAGCTGCTCTACCTAGTAGTGCTCAAGAGCCATTTGATTCTAGAGATTCAACCCAGAGCATCACACTTCGCTCTTTCAAGTAACGCTGGCATGCATTAGTTTGGTTTGTTTGGTTTGGTTGTTTTAGGAACCAAACCTGATGGTGTTCAGGATGAAACAGGCAAGTGGGTAGGGAAGGGCCCCTAGGCAAAGAATTCTTGAAATGCAATAATATCAAGAAGTAGAATTTGGAGGAGTCATTGATAAGACTCTCATCAGACAACTATCATGACAATGATAGTGAGAGAAGCAGAATGCCTGTCCCTAAGACTGGCAGGGGGGAGAGGGAAGGGAAATAAGGAACATGGGTGGTGGGAAAACTGATGGTATACATTTGATGACTGAAACCCAACTACAAACATTTATGTAACCAGGGTACTTAAATAATAATTAAAAACCCAAGGGAAAAATAGGGAGAAACCTCATAAAAAAGGTGTAAATATGTCTTTCCAGCCCATGCACATGGTGTCTGCATACACATGTTACCTGTATCTCCCCTTTTGATATGTGGATTTTTATACTTTATCTGGGATCTGTACTAGAACTCTTTTCACTCTTGGAGAAGCCTGTACTCTTTCTTGAGAGTATAACTCCCTCTCTCTCACTCCCTCTCTCTCATTTTTTGTCCCCTTTCTTAGTACCTCTGTATAAAATTTGTTTTTAGTTCATTGCTGAAATTCTTCCTGAAACACCTCCTGAAATTCCTTTTAGTGAAGGAAAGTCATGATCTTGAAAGGCTTGTGCTACATCCCCAGTGTTAACAAATTCTGAGAAAAGGAAGGCACCAAGTTTATAAAGGCTCTAATTACCAAAGGGAACATTTTTTTTAAAAGATGTCTGCTATAACAGAATTTTTTTAAAGCAGTCAGTACTCATAGAGAGGACGTTTGAGAAAAGTAGCACCTGTAAGAAAAGATGCTTGAAAAAAATATCCTATACTCACAGACATTAGGGTCCTGAAAAAAACCTTGGTTGCCTGTCTATGAGGCATTCAGGAAATGAAGGGTTGTAGCATAAATATTAGTTGAGACTTCAGCTGACATTCTAAGATTACTTAGATTTAATATTTATGTGGATTCAAATACTCTTTTACTCACTTTTCTTAGAGTCTCTCTTAAAAATCACTCAGGTATATAAACACACTCTATGAGGAACATTTGCGCAGATTCAAGAATTTTTATTTAGTCTTGCAAAATAATTACTCACCTTCAAATCTAACTTTGCTCTTAGCCTATGGGTAGCCATAGTAAGAGTTAACATTTCAGGCCCCAGTTCAGTATGCAAACAACCAAAACAATTCTCAACTGACCTTGCTACTGAGAAACTACGAATAGCAAGAAGCAGCCTGAAAAGTGAAATTATCCCGTGTCAGAAATACGCCTTGCACATTTTGCCCTTATGCTTTTTTTTTTTTTTTGTAAATTAGCCTTATGATCTATCAAGAAATTGAGTATAAGTATCCCACCTTGTGCTTTGAATAAACAGAACAAAGCTTGAACCCAGCTTGACTCCTTGGCCTTGGTTACCCATTTGCTGACCCTGGTACCCACCTTTCAAGGGACCCCAGAAGATTTCTTTGTGTCAAGACCAATAGTTCTGTGACAGGTTGGACATCTAGGACTAATTTCCCTTTTCCTGTGAAGAGCAGTTCCTCATTCCATGATTCCTTGCTATATCTCCAGTTGTGGGGATTAATATCATGCGTAGTAGAACAAGTGGATGTCAGGTGCAGCTTGATAGCTAGGCAGTAGGTCTAGTGGACTGGACTGTGTTGTATTGAGGCTTACCACAAACTATCAGTTCTAGATCTGTCCAGCTACCCCCAAGGTGGCAGAGGTAGCTTTCCCGAGGCAGCTTCTCTCTTTCCAAGTTCATATAAGTCACACTGGGGAGATCCCTACTGCATGGAGAACTTTTTTTTTGATACTCAGGGGTTACTCCTGACTATG
>PVKC010049680.1:0-10562 GCA_004027635.1 Crocidura indochinensis
TTTTTGCAAGTGGCTAACCAGTTGTGCCAACACCACTTTTTGAAGAAGCTTTCCCTGCTCCATTTAGGATTTCTTGCTCCTTTATCAAAAATTAGGTGGCTGTATGTCTGGGGAACATTCCGTGAGTACTTGAGCCTATTCCACTGATCGAAGGGTCTGTTTTTATTCCAATACCATGCTGTTTTGATAACTACTGCTTTGTAATACAGTTTAAAATTGGTAGACCCCCAGGTAACATCATGTATGAAGGTAAAATCCAAATGGATTAAAGACCTTGATATCAAACCAGAAACTATAAGGTATATAAAACAATATGTAGGTAAAACACTCCATGACATTGAGACTAAAGGCATCTTCAAGGAGGAAACTGCACTCTCCAATCAAGTAGAAGCAGAGATAAACAGATAGGAATATATTAAGCTGAGAAGATTCTGCACCTCCAAGGAAACAGAGCCCAAGATACAAGAGCCACCCACTGAGTGGGAGAAATTATTCACCCAGTACCTATCAGATAGGGAGCTAATATCCAAAATATACAAGGTACTTCAGAACTTTACAGGAAAAAAAATCTAACCCCATCAAAAAATGGGGAGAAGAAAAAAACAGACACTTTGATAAAGAAGAAATACAAAGGGCAAAAAGGCACATGAAAAAAATGCTCCACATCACTAGTCATCAGGGAGATGCAAATCAAAACAACAATGAGGTACCCTCTCATGCCACAAAGATTGGTGTGCATCACAAAGAATGAGAACAAACAGTGCTGGTGGGGATGTGTAGAGAAAGGAACTCTTTTCACTGCCGGTGGGAATGCTGTCTAGTCCAACCTTTATGGAAAGCAATATGGAGATTCTTCCCAAACCTTGAAATTGAGCTACCATTTAATACAGCTATACCACTCCTAAGGATACCCTAGGAAAACAAAAATATGCTACAAAAAAACCCTTCCTCACACCTTTATTCATAGCAGTGCTATTTACAATAGCCAGACTCTGGAAACAATCAAGATGCCTTTCAACAGATGAATGGCTAAAGAAACTGTGGTACATATACACAATGGAATACTATACAGCCATCAGGAGAGATAAAGTCATGAAATTTTCCTATAAGTGGATGTACATGGAATCTATTATACTGAGTGAAATAAGTCAGGAGAGAAATAGACACAGAATAGTCTCATTCATTTATGGTTTTAAGAAAAATAAGACTTTTTTGCAATAATCCTCAGAGAAAAAGAAATGAGGGCTGGAAGATCCAGCTCCATGACATGAAGCTCACCACAAAGAGTTGTGAGTGCAGTTAGAGAAATAACTACACTGAGAACTATCATAACAATAAAATGAGTGAGAGAAGTGGAAAGCCTGTCTAGAGTACAGGTGGCAGTGGGGTTGGGGGGAGGGAGATTTGGGACATTGGTGGTGGGAATGTTGCACCAGTGAAGGGAGGTGAAACCCAACTACAATCATGTTTGCAATCAAGGTGTTTAAATAAAAATATAAAAAATAAAATGAAATATTATTGTGTTTTCTTAGATTATTACACAAAATTCAAAACTACACCATTTCTAATTGTACTAAATCTTCCAAATATCTGGTAATATTATTTTTAAAAGAAGTGAATTATTTGACATACATGTAAGCAATAAAAATTATAGGAACAAAATTGGTTGGAGGAACAAACCCAGTTGACAGATTGAATATTGTAAAGATGGTTTCATTTTCCTACAGTTAGCTTATAAGTGAAGGTTGGTTATATGGAAAAAATTAATAGATTAATTCTAAAATTTGTACAAAAATGCAAACCCCAAAAGAGAGAGAATAAGATGAATATTCGAAAAACTTAAATAATATCAGAGCATTACTGTTTAAGAACTTACATAAATTATAATATACCAGACATTAAGAAAAAGTTCAAGAGGAAACTTTTAAAGTTCAAGATAAATAGAACAATAGCATAAAGTTAGAATATCTTAAAAACTGAATTTTTAAAAATATCAACTATTTACTAACTTATATTATTAAAATATTTTATAACATACATATTATATTCTTGTTATTTTTAATATTTGATTATAAAGTAATCTTATTTTTATTTTTAATATTTTATTGTGTCATTACATATTTTAATATCAAAAGATTATATACAAATATTTAATACGTTATTAAATGTAATTAATAAAAGGTAATTCCTTTCATAAATGTTCTGGATCACTAATTTCATTAGGAAATAATAAAATTTAATAATTGATATTAACAATAAAGCATAGAAACAAAGACATGAAGAATGCCATTCACTTTTGGAATAGGGAAATAAATCTTAAACTATATAAAATACTACACATGAATAAAAATTGATACACTAAACTTTATTAAAATTAAAAAATTATTTATAAAATCTAGATAAAAAAAAGCTACAGAGTGAGAAAAAATTTGCATGCATCTAATGACTAGGATCTACAATATATTTTAAACTTATTTTAAGTCAATTTAAAAATCCAGACTGATAAAAAAAAATTTTTTTTTTTTTGTTTTTTGGACCACACCAGGTGACACTCAGGGGTTACCCCTGGCTATACTCTCAGAAATCGCTCCTGGCTGGGGGGACCATATGAGATGCTGGGAGATCTAACGTTGGTCCATCTATGTCAGTCTTGTGTAAGGCCTACGGCTGTGTCACTGCTCCCACCCCTGGACTGGTAAAAATTTTAATTTGCAAAAGAAAAAAATTTGAATAGGCAGTTCACATATGGGAATCCAAGGAGAAAAATAATCATGAAAATTGGATCAGTATTGGTCACCATAAAATGCAAATTAGGGTGACAGCAAAATATACACATACACCAAAATGACTAAAATTAAAAAACTAATGTTGATGATATCAAATGTTGGCATAGAGAAACTAGAACCCCCATTGGTGTAAGCTCTTTTGAAAACTAATTAGCAGTATCTACTAATGCTTAACATATGCATATTTTAAGTCAGTAATTCTACCCTTAAGTATATTCCCAACAGAAATGCATATATTAAGTGCAACATAAGACATGTGAATAATACTTATAGCATCAGAATTGGAAATAGCTGAAACTGCAAATAATCTGTGTGTCTATAGTAAAAGAGATAAATAAATAACTCTATATCCAAGGCAGGATACAGCACAATAACCTGGCACACATAACCTGGATGAAATTCATAGACATAATACTGAGCAGAAGAAGCCAAACACAGAAAAGTATATTCCAGATGGTTCCATTTATAAAAAGTAAAGTAATAAGTAAAACTAATTCATGATGATAGAAAAGTAATTGTATTTAGTAGACAAATGGCTGGAGAGAAGGGAAGTTCTGAAGGTCCAGCAGGTACTTCCATGATCTCTATTTCTTACATGGAAATGGATCACTTGAAAAAATAATCATAGTCATCTACTTACACTCTTTTAAACATTATCACCTGTATTTTTGAAAACTTTACTATATAAATTTTTAAATAAATATCATAGGGCTGTAGTAATAATACAGTAGGTACCTACCTACTGTGTGACCAATCCGGGTTTGATCCCTGGTACCTTCTATGATCCCTCTAGCCCATCGGGAGTGACCCCTGAATGCAGAACCAAGAGTAAAATATCCCTAGGCACCACTAAGTATAACTCCAAAATAAAATAAAAAATTAAAACTATGCTTATAATATTAAATCACTGGTGGAAGTTAGGAAAAGGAAATACAGGAATGTTGTACACAAATTTAAAACAAATTGACTTTAAAATCTTATAAAATACTTTTATGCTAATAGTCTTTGTGATAACTTATTGCTACCAACATCCTCCTGGTGATTAGTGTAAGTAATCTGAAGCAAAGGATCAAATATAATGAAGAAAGAGACTATTTTGAAAAGCATAAACATATCAAGGAAGCTGACGGAACGAGTCTGAATCATTGTAGTTTTATGTAAAATGAGTTGACCTCACTAATTTCCACTTTGCAAGCATGGCTACTGCTCTCACTATTGGAAATCTAATGTGTCTTAAACAACATTAACTTGTGAAAGGTTCTGAAAGTGGCTAAGAGGCTGTAAAAGAAGTGCATTCTAAAACTTGTCTTGAACATTAAACCATTCTGTTAAGACAGATTGCTAAAAGGATGGGTTGGTCACAAAACACAGCTCTCCTCCCATGGCATCCCAGAGTGAGCATAATAGGTACTGTTAATAAAAGAATGACAGTCTTGATGGCTTTCCTTCTCAACTGTCATCTTAAAATAAATTAGTGCTATTACTAATCTTTCATGGATGGAAAAAGGCTGTCTGCAAACAGTATCGACATAATTTCTAGGCCCAGTGACATTAAAATATCATCTTGTCTTCCATCATTTTACCCATGTCTTCAGTAATTCCGTCTTGGGGATTAAAATAGCCTAAGAAAAGATATTACTCCTACAGAGTTCACTTTCTGCAACGTATTATTTTTCACAGACAAGAAATCATGGCTTTCTGCTATCTGCTTCTTAGCCCACTTGTCATACTCCACCTCAACTAACAAACTCCTTTCCACAAAGAAGATGGGAAAAAAAAACCCTATGATTGCATATGTAAATCTTGAACAATGGTTGTGTTCATTCTCCAGACATCAATTCCATCTTATGTATTATATGTGATGCAATCTGGAGGCTTGGGAAGAGATTTTATGGGATAAATATTCATTCCAAGACTTAATTAGATGTATGAGTGGAGTATTTTCAGCTAAAGCCCAGAATCCTGCTGATTTTGACCTAGACCAGCAGAAAAAAATAGGTCTTCCAGCTCTAATTACTTTCAGTGAGGTTCTTAGTACATAATATCATTTCTAGAACTCTCTTTGATCTGCAGAACCTCTCTGTATCAGGTACTAACTGTATAAGTCTATTTCAGACTTATTTCATGCTAGGGTGTGTTGTTGTAGTTGTTGTTTCTATCTATGTTTGACAAATGTGGAAACTCAAGTTTGAAGTTATTCAATTAGTGAGAGGGAAAAATGAAATATTCCAAGAGGGTTCAGTCTTTTAGACTCTGCCCTGAACTCCAACTCTGATACCAGCTACTAAACTGTCCTAGACAGGGTAACTCTTTCTATGAGCTCTTTTTCTGTAATGATGTCATCTGCTTTTATCTTGTCCTTTGGATTTATGCTTTTTATTCATAAATTTGATTTTGCACAAAGCCACACATTTTCTGCTTGTAATCACATAATCGCAAAGGGATTTCAAACTTGGAACTTCAACTTTGGGAAGCAAATTGCATGAGTCTAGAAAGAACTGGCTGTCCCTCTTATTTATATCCTTTTATCATCACTGTAAGAAAAAGTTAGGTAGCATCAGGACTGTCAACAGACTGCTCCTCTGCAAAATAAACTCATGAAATAGTACAGTAGAATGGGGGCCTAATTGACATTTATGGTGCATTTGTGAATGTGGCTGGTGCAATTCTAAGCCAGTCAAGAGTCATCTCATTTAATCAACACCACATTCCTATGGGCTAGTGTGGTTGGCAGAATAGTTTTGTCTCTCCACCCATCCATTCTTAAAGGATATCTACACTCTAATCCCTTTGTGAATTTGTGACCATGTTGCATGACAAAAAAGAATCAAAGTTCCCCCCATGGAATTAAGGTTGCAAATATCTTGACTTTAAAAATTGATTATTCTGAATTATTCTTCTGGACAAATACTATCATAAGTGTCATTTAAAGTGAATGAGGTCAGAGTAATGTGATGTGGAATCCAATAGCCACGCCATTGAAAGAGATTCAAAAGCCAAGAAACAGAGAGAGCTTCTAGAAACTGGAAGGAGCAAGGAAAATAAATGGATAGTCCAGAGAAAAATACAACTCTACAGACACAGAATTGAACACAAGATCCCCTATGTCAGATCTATAAGCTACAAACACAACTTAAGAATATACATTTGGGGACCAGAGAAATAGCATAGCCTGCCAGGAGCTATTCTGAGCAGATAGCCAGGAGTAACCCCTGAGCACTGCCGGGTGCGGTCAAAAAAAAGAAAATACATTTGAATTGTTTTTGCTTATTGTATATGTGGCAATGTATTAAAAAAAAACAAAAATAAAAATAGCATGGATTGTTTTATAATGAAATAAATGCCATGTTTCAAATTATATACACATATATATTATATGATATATGCATAATTTATATAACTATACATAATAAATAATTTATATATGTATATATACATATATAATTTCTATTAAGTTCATGCTAATGTTTGATCTCCTTACATCAGATTCATTATTTTGTATTTATTTTGAATTTATTTTTATTGGGTTGGGGTGGGGTCACAGCCAGAAGTCCTCAAGACTTACTCCTGTTTCAGGTAACTATATAGTGCTGTAGGAATCACACCAAGTCAGTTGTATGCAAGGCAAGATTCTTACCTGCTATATTCTCTGGTCCCTGATTTTATTCTTTTTGATGCTATAATATTTGTGATTGTAATGATCCCAATTCCCTTTTCAGAAGTTCTGCCATTAGTGTATATAAATCGCATTTTATTGTACTTTGCAGATAGTTTTATTTTAATTATTTTTTATAGATTGAAGGATTATGCAACCCAGCATCCAAGTAAGTCTGTTAGCACTATCTTTTTTTTTTTTTTTTTTTGGTTTTTGGTTTTTGAGTCACACCCGGCAGTGCTCAGGGGTTACTCCTGGCTCCATGCTCAGAAATTGCTCCTGGTATGCACGGGGGACCATATGGGACACCAGGATTCGACCTGATTACCTTCTGCATGAAAGGCAAACGCCTTACCTCCATGCTATCTTTCCAGCCCCTGTTAGCACTATCTTAAAATAGCCTATTTATACTTCATGTTCTTTTATAATCAATTATAAATAGCATATTTATACTTCATGTTCTGTTATAATCAATTATAAATAGCATATTTATACTTTTAAATAGCATAGTTATACTTCATGTTCTGTCATAATTAATTAAATATAATTAAGATATATTTAAAAATAATCCTATTGTTCAGTGACTAGAGCATAGCTTGTTATGAGCCTAAATTTTATATTCAATGAGAAATAAAAAATCATTGATTTGCATTGTTAAAATATTTACTCATTACAGGTGGCTTGTATTTCCAAAGTTTGTCTATATTTTGATTTTTATTTACACTTGTATTTATATTATACAGAGAACTCTGTTTCCTGAATTGTATATAATGTATTACTTCTAATAAATTTGTGTGCTTTTTCAAGGCTTTATGTCTATACAAAATCACATCCTCTACTAAGATCAATTTATGTTTTTGTTTCCAACTTGGATTCTTTTTTATTTTCTTGCTCAATTACTCTAGCTGGCACATTTAGTACTATAAACAACAAAATTGGTGAGAACATACTAATCTGTCTTCTTGCCGTGGAGAAAAATCTTTCAAATTTTCACCACTTCATTTGAGGTTTGTTAGGGTTTGTAATATGATTTTTATATCAACTTAAATTCTTTCTGTTGACAGTTTTCATCATGAAAGGATGATGAATTTTGACAAAATTCAGGCTTATATATTTTGAAAATGTGAATTTTTTCCTTTCTTTTATTATTGTGGCATATCACATTAATTGATGTGGTAAGATGATCCATTCTTATATCTCAGGAATAAATTCCACTGGAGTATTGTGTATCATTCAATGATTTAAAATGTTAATGAATTCAATTTGAGAATATTTTTAAGTCATTTAAATCTATAATTGTCAAGCATATTGCCCCTAGTTGTCTTTTTTTAGAGGTGTATTGTTTCAGTCTCAGAGTAATACTGTTATCATAGAATAAATCAAGAAACAAA
Source organism: Crocidura indochinensis (assembly GCA_004027635.1). Lineage (NCBI taxonomy): Eukaryota > Metazoa > Chordata > Mammalia > Eulipotyphla > Soricidae > Crocidura > Crocidura indochinensis. The sequence goes on from PVKC010049680.1 coordinate 7,833, forward strand.
CACACCTCTTTGATTATTAAGGAAATACTAAGAAGAATTTTAATTCTTTAAATGCTTGGTGGAAATAATATCCATGTCAACTAGTCCTAATAATTTGTTGGTAGAGAGGAAGATTTTTAATTATTCATTCCATTTTCTTACTCTTTATTGATAAGTACAGGTATCTTGCTTATCATTTAATCATCATAGTTTGTAGAAATGTAGACATTTATCTATATAATCTAATTTGATCATGAATTATTGATCATTGATTATTGATTGTTATTGATAGCTATCATCTACAATCCTATTAGTTCTTTGGTATATGTTATAAATTCATCTTCATTTCTGATATTTAAGTTATATATGAAAACTTCTTTACTTAAAGTTATTGTTACTTTTTAATTTGAAATTTTTTATTTTTATAAATTTCTGCTTTAATTTTTTTCCTTCTTTATCTTATCTTTGGACTTCAATATTTTGTATGCAAGTGGAGTTGGGGAAACTGTGGTGCTTTTGGCTTACTGCTTGCTCTGTACACAGGAGTCACTCCTGAAGGTGCTCTGAGGATTATATATGTGTTGCCAGAAATTAAACCAAGGTGCCAAATGCAAGGTAAGTGCCTTAATCTCTATATTATATCTCCAGTCCCATGTCCCAAAATTGGCCTGTGATATCTACCTGATATCATTATTTGAGTGCCTGAAATATAACACATTATAAACACTTGCTAGCTGCATAAATAGAGGACAATAAAATAAATGTAATGAATGAAATAACTGTTTTGTGTACACTTGTCATATGTGTGTCATATGTAATAATATGTGCTTATATGTGAGAAAGTCAGAAAGAATCCAAAAACATTTTCCTTTAAAAGTTAGTATTCTCCCATGTATAAAAGAATAGACTCATTTTTAAGTGTAAAAGTTTTTTAAAACAAATATTTTATTGACACCACTGTGATTTACAAAGTCCTTCACAGTTGAATTTCAGACATACAATGAACCAGGGCAATTCCCACCACCAGTGTTGACCTCACACCACCAATGTTCCCAGAATGTATCCTATACCACTATCCTTTGCCCGTTGGTCTGCCAGTATACAGACCCATTTTAAATTAGATTCTTATAGTGTGGGTCTTTTGACTTTATTGTTGACTTTGGCTTGGATAAATGTGTTTCAAGGAATCTGCAATAGAAATAAAAACAGGTGTACAAATTTTAGTGTTTGAAAATATATGTAAATATATTTCAAAAATTAGTGGAAAATTAAAAAAAGAATTTATTTTTAATTGATGAAATGCCAAAATATTGGGAAACTTAGAACCCAATATTTAGATTTAAAACTAGATAAAACCTATGCACTAATTTAAGCTTTTACTATTTAATAATCTCAGGTGTTGAATAAGACTCTAGGGTCTCCCTGAATTTTAGCATTTAAATTATGACTTAATTTTTATATATGCATGAAAAACATTTTTCTAAAATATTTGATTATCTGATTCATTTTCAAGTAGCCCTAGCCCTTTATCCCCCACCTCAACACACACTTGGACTGATACTGGGGGTACTCCAAATGTCATTTCCCTGGCTTTCATGTGTCTCTATTCAATCAACACATAACTATCATAAACAGCTCAAAGACCATTTTGGCAGTAGTCTCAAGGCCTCCAATCAAAAGAATCTTACTCAATTCTGTTCTTTTGAAGAAGTGTTTATTTGGTTTATTTTCTGTCACTTTATCATTGGTAGCACTGAAGAGTGAGTCAGAATTCTAAAACCTTAAAACTTATCTCAAGTCATTGAATTTTCATTTTGCTGTAGAACACAAACCAATGGTGATCTTCTACAAAATATATAGCATCTTAGTATATCTAGGGTGATAAAATTCAGCTTCTCATTTTCAGAGATTTAGGATCAATGAAATCAGCTGTAAACTCACAAAACCTTCACTTGAAGACTTTCACAAAACTTTTATTTTATGTTTTTCATAGAAATATTAGAGCCCTGGGGCTGGAGCGGTGGAGTGGTGGTGAAAGCAAAAGGGCATTTTCCTTGCACATGCTCACCTAGGACAGACTATGGTTCGATCCCCAGGCATCCCATATGGTCTCCCAAGCCAAGAGCAATTTCTGAGCACATAGCCAGGAGTAACCCCTAAGTGTCACCAGATGTGGCCCAAAAACAAAAACAAAAGAAAAAAATACACACACACACACTTACAGAAAAGAAATATTAGATCCCTGGACTCCTTTAATTATGCCTCCCACATTTGGGTGTTTCAACTTTGGGGTTTAAATTAACAATTACCTTTGTAGGCCATAATTCCTATCTATTGTTCTATATAAACTTTAGTTCAAAGTTTTAAACAACGCATATCAATAGCCTAGACTATTAAAGGAAAGAGCTGACTCCAAAGAGAAAAATGGAATAAAAACAGGATTTAGAAAAGCCTTCCTATCAGATGAATGTTTCCTTTGATTAAATAGAAAGGTGGATGTGGGGAGGGACAACAAAATACTCAATGTATTCACTTCCATACTGATGTCAGACAAATAAAAATTTAGGCCACAGTGTGCCCTGGAATTTCCCCTTTCCTTCTGCCTTTCCACACAAATACAGAAATTCAACAGTCAGCAAATATACTGTAGATACAGTATTACTCAAAGGTTTCTTCTTAATATATCATTGAGGTAAGCTGTGGAAAGATAGTAGCTATACCCTGGTAGTGGGACTTCAATGAAAATTACAC
>PVKC010049681.1:0-10694 GCA_004027635.1 Crocidura indochinensis
ACACACACACACACACACACACACACACACGAGAGAGAGAGAGAGAGAGAGAGAGAGAGAGAGAAAGAGAGAGAGAGACTTTTGCTCTCTCAATACTTTTCCTTCCCCTTATTCCTCTCTCTACCATTTTGCATTTTAGTATCAGAAAAGCCCTCGTTTTCCTCTTGTCATCTTGTCAGGCATGGAAGGCAGAAAAGAAAGTGATTTGTGGCCAGAGTAATAGCACAGCATTAAGGCATTTGCCTTGCATGTGGCTAACCTGGGACGGACCCAGGTTCGACCACTGGTAACCCATATCGTCCCCTCCCCCAAGCCTGCCAGGGGTGATTTCTGAGCACAGAGCCAGGAGTAACCCCTGAACACCGCTGAGTGTGGCCCATAAACAAACAAACAAAACACCAATCAAACAAACAAAAAAAGTGATTTTATAATGCACTGAACATAAATTCTGAGTCAGAATTCTGTATTCAATGATATAAGGAAAGCAGCTACTGACCCACAGTTCCTCCAGATGGAGTCTTAATCTCATCCTCTCGAATTGGAGCATCTCAGTCACCACCCTAAAGTGGAATCCTCCCTGCCCCCCAATTTTTCAACAAGTTTTTCCAAGGAGGCTCACTCTCTCAGCCAGGACTGCTTTGGAAACATATAAGTAGATGTTGTGACAGTGGAGTCAAGAGTGAGCTTTATTATCTCTGGAGTGTTCTGACAGTAGAACACTATTTCAAGGAAAGGTTATTACCCACATTCCATGTATGTATTTTGCTGAGACTGGCACATCTTAAAGCATGAGTTCATTTCTGACCTAAGACTCTGTCCTCCCCTTGGATTCCTCCCTCACAGAGACGCAAGAGGAAAACAGAGTGGAACACAACCAAAGATTAAGTCTCTCTTTACAAACAGAGCAGTCAAGAAGACCAAAATGGAGCCAGAAAACCACACAGACTTCTCTGCGTATGGCTGGATTTTTCCTCTTTCCCTTAACAAGAAAGCCAAAAGGCCAAATACATAAACATGAAATAGCTGTCTTGTGGCAAAGATAGAGAGCTCCGATAAAAGCGGCCACACCCAACAGAGAGACGCAACAGCCAGTTCCAGCACATCTGCAGGTCCCCCATGCCCCAGTGAGCTCATTCTGTGGTGTCAAGAGACAGGAGGGGAGTGCTTAGATGCTGCCCTCTCCCACTAGCTAGGGGTGAAAAGGAGACAGAAAGAGACTGGAAAGGGGTGTTACCTTGCACACAGCAGCCTGTAGTATTGCGTCAAAGCCTCCCTCGGGGGCATCGCGATTCCGGGACACCCTCTGCTTCCGAACTTCTTCATTGAAGCTGTCGACTCTGTCTGTGAGGGGCAGCAGGTGGCGGAAGCCGAAGGAGGGGAGGCAGTTTGGAAACAACTTGTAACTAGAGAGAAAGGAGAGATGAGACACTTTTCCATCATTGTCTCTGAACCTCAAGCATCCCAACCCCAGATCTCTGTGCAATCACAAAGTATTTTGAGTGGCTAGCAGGTACATGTGTCCAGCACATGCTTAGCACCAGTCAGGTGAAGAAGTCAGGGACAGGGCATAACCCAACTTGGTGGCTGCAGGTGGTAAGTGGAAGGAGCAGGTACACTGGTTAGAGGAAGCAGAGAGAACAGGGAGCCATGGACCACTGAAGAGGTTGTGAAGGCACATTGATGCCATGAGAGATGGGAGGGACACATGATGATGTGTCCTACTGCCTACTGCTGCCTGGTAGTATAAAATATATTCTGGGCACCCCATAAACACCTCAACATAGGTCCTTTGTCTGGTCTGTATTGTGAATTGGGGGACAAAAAATGAATAAAATAAATACTTCTAAAAACGTCCACTGCTATCAAATAAACTATTGTATAGGTAACATTCAAAAAATAAAAAGATGTGTTCTGGGAACATTGGTGGAGGAAGGTCAACACTGGCAATGATTCATTATATTTCTAAAATCCACCTATGAAGGACTTTATAAATCACAATGACTTTAATAAAATTAAAAAAAAAAACTATTTCTGGGGTCGGGCAGTCGCGCTAGAGGTAAGGTGCCTGCCTTGCCTGCGCTAGCCTTGGATGGACCGCTGTTCGATCCCCAGGTGTCCCATATGGTCCCCCAAGCCAGAAGCGACTTCTGAGCACATAGCCAGGGATAACCCCTGAGCATCACTGGGTGTGGCCCAAAAACCAAAAACCAACCCAAAACAAAACAAAACAAAAAACTGTTTCCTTGAGCAATACAGCAAGGCTACATGATTATTTCTCCTAAATGCCACTGAGGTAATTTAAAAATGCACCACTAGGGCAGAGAGCTAGTACAGAGGTTAAGGTGTTTGCTTTGCCCCAGGATACAAGAACCACCCACCGTGTGGGAGAAACTATTCACCCAATACCCATCAGATAAGGGGCTAATATCCACAATATACAGAGCACTTACAGAACTTTACAAGAAAAAAACATCTAATCCCATCAAAAAATGGGGAGAAAAAATGAATAGACACTGATAAAAAAGAAATACAAATGGCCAAAAGCACATGAAAAAATGCTCCTCATCACTGATCATCAGGGAGATGCAAATCAAAACAGCGATGAGATAACATCTCACACCACAGAGATTGGCACACATCACAAAGAACGAGAATAATCAGTGCTGGTGGGGATGTGTAGAGAAAGGCACTCTTATCCCACTGCTGGTGGGAATGCAGTCTCGTCCAACCTCTATGGAAAGCGATATGGATATTTCTCCAAAAACTGGAAATTGAGCTCCCATTTGACCCAGCTATTCTAGTCCTTGGGATATACCCTAGGAACACAAGAATACAATACAAAAACCCCTTTCTCACACCTATATTTATTGCAGCACTATTCACAATAGCCAGGCTCTGGAAACAACCAAGATGCCTTCAACAGACGAATGGCTAAAGAAACTGTGGTACATATACACAATGGAATATTATGCAACCATCAGAAGAGATGAAGTCATGAAATTTTCCTATACATGGATGTACATGGAGTCTATCATGCTGAGTGAAGTAAGTCAGGGAGAGAGAGACACACACAGAATAGTCTCACTAATCTATGGGTTTTAAGAAAAATAAGTCATTTTTGCAACAATCCTCAGAGACAATGAGAGGAGGGCTGGAACTTTCAGCTCACTTCATGAAGCTCACCACAAAGAGTGATGAGTGCAGTTATAGAAATAACTACACTGAGAACTACCATAATCATGTGAATGAATGAGGGAACCGGAAAGCCTGTCTAGAGTACAGTTGGGGGTGGGGTGGGAGAGAGGGAGATTTGGGACATTGGTGGTGGGAATGTTGCACTGGTGAAGGGAGGGGTATTCTTTATATGACTGAAACCTAATCACAATCATATTTGCAATCAAGATGTTTAAATAAAGAAAAAAAAGTTTTTTTAAAAAGAGGTTTTTTGCTCTGCATATAGCCAACCCTGGTATGATCGATGGCATATCAAATGGTGTCCTAAGCACTGCCAGAAGTCATCCCTGAGTACAAAGCCCTGAGCACCCAGGATGAGGCCCAAACCACTCCCTCAGGGAAAAATTAATAGAAAGACACTATCATAAATCAAAGACTACATCTGCAATGCATTTGCTCCGAGTTTAATGCCAGGCATCTCTTTCATAATACTGGGCAATTTCATGCAGTGGTAAAGTTCAATGACCTACTGCTGAGAAAGGTAGGCCCTACTCTATTTCTAGATGTTTCACCTGCATATGTAGCTGATGAAATTAAGAAGCCTGACATTATTTCCTGACTGAGTTCACAGGTCAGGAGTTGACTCAGAGGGTTGGAGGGCCTTGCATATGAGAGGCAGGGTAGGACATCTGGTACTGCGTGACCCCTGAGTACTGGCGGGAGTGATCCTTAACAATGAATTGAGAAGAACAATCAAGAACAAGGGTTCACTAGGCAGAAGAATAGGGAAGAGAGAAAAAGTTTCCCATCCAGAGAAGAGGAAGTGAAGGAGCCTTCCTTCTGTGGCAGGAGGGAACATGGCCAGCCCAAGGAAGAGCAAGCCAGGGTGGGGACCTGCAGGGAGAATGACAAAGAAGGGGTTGGCAGGGGGAAAGGCAGTACGTGCCAGGTCTATGTTGTTCTCTCAGTAACAAAGATAAGAAAAACTCACAGAAAGGCCTGGTGAGGGTTATAGTGGGGGTGCCATCCATTTTCAAATGGATGAAACTGTAATTCATTTCCAGATGAATGAGTGTAGGGGAAATAGGTTCAGCCCCGCCAAACTACCATCAAGAGGAAGAGCTGAGGCAAGTCTGCACAGATTACCACCTGAACAGGGAGGCTATGGAGCCTCCCGGAGACAATTCCATTTCCCTCAGAGGCCACCACCTCAGACACAGTGACAAGTCAGCTGAGACAGTCACCGCCATCTCAATTCTGGGCCTCACTGCTTTCTCTCATCCTCTCTGAATGAAGGCAGCAGCTAGGGTCCCCCTCCCCAAAATTATCCCTATACTTAGTGCCTGGAAAAGTCAGATTCTCTTTAACTTGTGTTTGCCCCACCCCCCTACTGATGACCATGTATCATCTTGCCATAAAGAGAAATAAAGGGCCAGAGAGACAGGGCAGGGCTAAGTTTCTTTCCCTGCATGCAGACAACCAATCCTCAGCACTCCATATCCCTGAACCAGGTCAGTACCTGTGTACAGAGCCAAGAAAAAGCCCTTAGCACTGCCTGATGTGGTCACACCCACCCTGCTAAAGAGAGAGACAGAGAGAGAGAGAAACAGACAGACAAAGTGACAGAGAGAAATGCATTTTCAATAGAAGGAAAGAAAGAACTGCATGAGGTCTAATCAGTAATAGCTTCACAAATACCTGAGACCAGGAGGAAATAAACATGAACCTTCCCTCTCCTTTCCAAACACTATACCAGAAGCTCCCAAACATACTAGTCCCTTTTCAAAAAAAAAAAAAAAAAATACTCACTATTCCTGTAAAATCTACAAACAAACAGAGTCTGTCTCTGCAATTTCACCCAAGGGTACAACTGCCCTCCTGGACCAATCCAGCATACCTTTACCAGGGACCAGTGCTACCCACTTTAAAATGATCAGCACAGTCCACTCTCTTGTCCAGGCTGTGTGTACCATGCTGGGTTTTTTTAAAATAGGGAAGGGAGAGAGAATAGAGAAAAGTAATTAGGCTCAATAAGAAAACTACAAAAGCTGTGCAAAACTCAGCTAAATCTCAGGCTATTTTTACCTCTTCCCTTTTGCCCTTGCAAACAGCAATAAGGAAATTTTTATAGTTAGAAGAATTACAAGTGAGGAAGCAGGAAGTAGATAGTGTGCTTGTCAATATGAAAGCCACATTTCCTACAGAAATGTGCTCTAGGCAAATTGAGGGTATCTCTAACTCAGGAACGCTGCCGAGTCACACAAACTGCATATAGGCCCCAGGCCTCTGTGGATCACACAGAACTATTTTTTGTTTTTAATCTAGAGCAAGTGAGAGATAGTGCAGGGGTTAAGGTATTTAGTTTTGATGTGGCTGACCCTGATTTGAATTTTTTGGCATCACAAATGATGCCCTGATAGGGCCGGAGCAGTAACGCAGGGCGTAAGGCGCTAGGTCTTGTGCAAGGAGCATGGTGTAAGGGCCTTGGCAAGCACTAGCCTAGGACAGACCATGGTTCAATCCCCCGGCATCCCATATGGTCCTCCAAGTTAGGAGCAATTTCTGAGTGCATAGCCAGGAGTAACCCCTGAGCATCACCGGGTGTGGCCCCAAAACAGTAAAACAAACAAACAAAAAAAACCCAAATGGTACCCTGAACACTGCCAAGAATCACTTCTGTGCACAGAGCCTATGAATAGACCATAAACACCAGTGGGTGTATCTCCAAATCCCCCCAAATAAATTAAATAAATAACAGTAATTATTCCATCTTAAAAAAAAGTGTTTATAGATGAACCTGGTATGGTACAGGTCCCTGGAACTTGGGTGGTGGTACAATGGGGTTTCTACACAGACAAAGGTGTGAAGCTGTGACCGTGAACTCCATTGTAAATCAAGATAAATCCATTTTTATTTTATCTTTATTTTCATTGGGGGCCAAACCTGGCAGTGCTAAGGGTCTACTCCTGGCTCTGTGCTCAGGGATCATTCCTAAGAATGCTCAGGGGGCCATATAAAGTACTAGGGATTGAACCTAGGCCAATGAAAGGCTGCATGAAAGGTAAATGCCCATATGTTATACTATCTCTCCAGTCCCAAATAAATCAATTTTCAAAGAAGAAAAGAAAATAAAAATAATAATACCTAGCTAAGACAGGGAACTTAGCAGGGAAATGGTAGGAAGTAAGCCAACACCAATGAACACACAAGTAGACTGAGAGGGGAAGAGGGGTCAGGCCAGTGGGTATACCAGAGAGGCTCAGGGTTCAGGCAGGGGCCTGCCAAGAAGGGACAACCTACTATGGTCTGTGCAAGTATAATGTTGGAATAACACTCTCCTCTCTGAAGAAAGCTGTATGCAAGGCAAATAAATGCCCTACCGCTGCTCTCTCTCTGGCCCCATGTTGTTACTGTTGTTTAGGCTTCTAGGTCACATCTGGCAGTGCTCACCCTGTGCTCAGGGATCCCACACCTGGCAGTGCTCAGGCAGCCATAAACAGCATCAGGAACTAACTCAGAGCTGGCCATATGCAAGGTACACGCCTAAATCCCTGTGGTTATTTCTTCAGCTTTCTAAATTCAGCTTATTTGATATTTTACATTTGAGTAAGACCTGATATGGTATTTCTGAATAAGCCCAACACCTCTAACAAAATATAAAAAGTGCTCAGAACCAGAAATAGCATGCCAGATTAATTTTGCAAATCCTACAACAGCAACTATCATATAATTCTTCCTAGTAAAATAATCCCTTTTACTCAGAATAGCTCTGTAATAGTTGTTTAATCTAACAATTAACCTACACCATAGCAGGATTTGTCTACTTCCTATAGTGAAAGGGGATGAGTTTAAGATTTCCATCTTTCAGCGGAAACATCAGGGGCAGATGGAGAAGAACAATGCTCAGAAGAGCCTTGGCAAATCTTTTATTCCTGAAATGCTTTGCAACCCCAAACTCCTTTAAACATCCTCAGGATTGCTTTTGTCTATCTGCCACCACGTGAGTGAAAAATATAGCTGACATGCCATTGAGTTTGACAAAAACTCTCTGAATTTTCACTGAGAATATTTTCTGGAAGAAAAGAATAGGGAAGCATTCACAGGTAATATCTATTGAGCTGGGCATGGAAGGCAAATTAGTGAGGCTCAACAGCTATGAGGTGAGAGTGGTGGGAACTAGGGCAACCAAGCATGAAATACAAAAGCCCAGCTTTCACAGGACTTACAGTTTTCCAAGAAAACGGAGACATCTGATTATTCTTTTTTGTTGTTTTTTGTTTTGTTTCTTTTCTTTTGTGCCACACCCATGGTGCTCAGGAGTTACTCCTGGCTATGCTCTCAGAAATTGCTCCTGGCTTGGGAGACCATATGGGATGCTGGGGAAACGAACCAGCCCATCCTAGGTGTGTTCAAGGTAATCGTCCTACCGATGTGCCACCACTCTGACCCGATCCTGGTTATTCGTGCTAAAATTTACCAAGTCTGTTACCATTAAAGTGGTAACTCTATATATACCATCAGGGTGGTGCTTATAAAATGCATTGGATTGGTCTTTATTGTAGGGGATCCAGTTGGTAATTTTGAGTATTGATCAGATAGATTTTTCCGTTTTTTTTGTTGTTGTTGTTCATTTTGTAGTTGGCATTTGAGCCACTATCAGCAGTGCTCAGAGGTTACTCCTGGCTCTGTACTCTGGAATTACTCCTGGACATGCATGGGGGACTATATGAGATGCAAATAACCAACCTGTTGTATTATCACTCCAGCCCCCTCAGGTTGATTAGTTTTTAAACCCTCATTAATATAACCAATCAGAAAACAGGATAGGGTCATGAGTTGCTGAAAACTGTGGTCCTGGTATGTTACCCTTCCCTAATTCCAAATGCTAATCTCACCTGGATGGACAGACCCACCCACACCTGGAAGGGACTGTTATTTGGGACAGAGAATAATGGAGAGGTTGGGGGGAGGAGTAGAGAGAGCACAGGCAGCCAGGATGGATGTAGAGCAGCAAGAAAGAGGTTGCTTAGGTTAGAAGCCATGTGGGAAATGCACATGGTGATTAGGACCTTGTAATAAAGCTGGATATTTCCTGAAGCTTCAAATGACTGCCTGTGAAATTATTTTTTGCATTTACCATGCAACCTACAGACCTGCAATAGGGACTGCTGGTGCCAGGCTGAGCCAAAAAAATAGGACTCACCAACCCCTTACCAATACTAGGTCTCATTAATTTATATTTAAGCAACACTGGAAGTGAAAGAAACCTCTTTGAGAAGCAGCTAGACAGGATAAGAGGCTCCTGGGGAGGAGATGGGTGATGCATGTGCAATTGGAGGTGTGGGAGTGGGGACCGACAAAGCCTTGGCAGGAGACATGCTGGAGAAAAGCTGGTACTGGAGAAGCTGCCTCTGGAATAAAGTTTCTGGGATCACTGTTTGGAGTGGAGATTGCTGCTGACCTCTTCGCAAGCTGTAAGAGCTTAGGATGTTCAGTGGCTGTTGTGCCACACTTTCTTGCCATCCTAAGAACCCAGAATCTAAACAGTGCCAGTTAGACTTAAGAGAGATGAGCAAACAGTTGTGTAGATGGGAGCCCGCCTCAGAGTAGTCATTCTATCCTCTGCTGCTGGCACTATTCACTGCAGGGAGTAGCAGGGAGCTTCCCTGGAGACCAAGAATACTGTACCTACAGCTGGTGCCTGCATGTGGGGACATCAATCCCCTTCAGCGAACAGAATACACAGCGAAACCCCAATGAATTGCCCAGAAAAAAGATTTATTTGCATAATATAAACCTGATGTTTCCTTCAGAATTCCCAGTCTTCACTAGATTTCCTGTATTGAAAGCAGCTTTCCAGTATGAATGTTATTCACTGTCAGGACTTTGACCTTCTGCAATCTGTACTGCTTTCTAGTATTTAGAGAAGACACATGTATAAGCTCCAAATTTCAAAAACTCAGGGCTAAAGAGACAACTCAATAGACTGAGTGCACAATTTGCATGTAAGAAAGCAGGTCAGTGCTCATTAGATTTTATACAAGATTTTTTTGTTTGTTTGTTTTTTGGTTTTTGGGTCACACCCGGCAGCGCTCAGGGGTTACTCTTGGCTCTATGCTCAGAAATCGCCCCTGGCAGGCACGGGGGGGGGACCATATGTGATGCCGGGATTTGAACCACCATCCTTCTGCATGAAAGACAAATGACTTACCTCCATGCTATCTCTCTGGCCCCTATACAAGATTTTTTTTTTTTTTTTTTGGTTTTTGGGTCACACCCGGCAGTGCTCAGGGGTTACTCCTGGCTCTATGCTCAGAAATTGCTCCTGGCAGGCACGGGGGACCATATGGGGCACCGGGATTTGAACCGATGACCTTTTTGCATGAAAGGCAAACGCCTTACCTCCATGCTATCTCCTGGGCCCCTATACAAGATTTTTTATACAAGATTTGATTGGGTTTAACAAGTATAGAGTATAGTGCCTGATAGTAACAACTGAACTGCTTTTTATCTATCTAGTGATTGTCAGTGTCAGAGTACTTAACACTTAAGTACAGTGTCAGGGTACTTAAATCTCAGAGCTTAACTGAAGTTGACTATAGGGATGAAGCAAGAAAAAGTTAAGAGAGGTTGGAGAGATAGCACAGTGTGTTTGCTTTGCATGCAGCCGACCTGGGATGGAACCAGGTTTGATCCCTGGCATTCCATATGGTCCCTCTAGCATGCCAGGAGCTATTTCTGAGTGCAGAGCCAGGAGTAACTCCCGAGCGCTGCTGGGTGTGGACCAGGAAACAAAGCAAAACAAAACAAAAACATAGCAAAGCAAAATAGGAGTTACCACTCATAGTAGCAACATGCATTATCTTGGCAGTGAAAGAGATGCTTGAGGGCTAGACTGAAGTAAACCAGCCTCAAACAGGTTGTGTCAAGGAGCTGGGAAGTGCGACTCCCCACCCCATGTCATGGCAGAGGCCCATGCATCATCCTGCATTCTCTTTTTCCCTTGCACAGCTGCCTGGATTTCTAGCCTCCTTTCCAGGACTCAGTCCTCAGGACATGGAGAGGGAGACATTTCCCATCCTCCTGTCAATCAGCTATTGGGCACAGCTGTCTGAGCTGCCATATGTGAAAGATGGCAGAGCACAAAATGTGGTTTTGGTGTCCTTGATTCATGGATGTGCCCCACTGGCACTTTTGTGAGCAGGAAATAAGCAACTGTCAAGGCAGAGGCACTTCCACACTCTGAGACTTGCTTGTTTCAGCACTTAAAAACTCCTGTTCTCAGGACCAGAGAGATAATACCAGGGTTATGGTTCATGCTCTTAATGCAGCCAAGCCTGGATCAATACCTGGTATGAAATATACACCATTCCTCAATCCAGGAATAAGCCCTAAACACTGTTGAGGATGACCCAATCTCAAAAGAAAAGAAGGAAGAAGAAAGGAAGGAAGGAAGGAAGGAAGGAAGGAAGGAAGGAAGGAAAGGAAGGAAGGAAGGAAGGAAGGAAGGAAAGAAGGAA
>PVKC010049682.1:0-10599 GCA_004027635.1 Crocidura indochinensis
TCTCATGAACCATAAGGAAACCACAGATAAGAAAAACAACTATAGGATGTACCAAGCTAAAGTTAAGTAAGCAGAAAGCTATATACTTAATAGGTTACCATTGTATAAGTTCCTGTTTTTGACTTAAGTTCCTATTCTGATAAGACTCGTTTCTCTTGCAAAAACATGTACTGGAAAATTACCCCACTTTTGGGCTTGCGGTTTTTTGCTATATAAGCCTTAAACCTTCTTCTAATAAACGGTTCTTGATCAGATTGCAGACTTGAGTCCTGTCTCTTTCTTTTAGGTCAGATCCTCTTCATGAACCACCAATAACTGGCGACCCCCTAACCCTGTGGGCAAGGATGGGTGGTCGCATTCCACCACCAGTGTGATCATCTTTCCACTAGTTTCCCTCTCTTCATCCTTGAAGACACAAATAAATTAGCTTTATATTGTTAGTAACAGCACAAATAAAATATAAAAACTTAGATCAATAAAGACTAATTTATCAGTAAGTATTAGTTTTTAATCATTATATCTCTCACTGGTGTTACTAAAATAATTGTCTAAGGATTTACTGAGCAGTGGTTGGAGCTAGTTGAGCCTTCAGTGTTAGTTTTGGTTCTTTGAGCTCGGTTCTATGAAGCTTTCCCATGAGAATTACTGTGCTCCTACTAGACTGTCACTATTATGAAATTTTGAGGTCCTATGTGGCCAGACTCTCCCAGAGAGATAGTCTTCTCAGAGCAGACAGCCTAGGAAGAGTCAGTGGCAATCATTTCTTCTGAGCTTAGTACAGGAGCTGGGCCATTTCTCTGCTGGAAAGATGGCAGGTGTGGGCAGGGGTTACTACATTTTTCAGTGGTAGGAAGGAAACTGAACTGCCTTCACTCTGAAAATATTCCATATTTTTCAGCATGAAGTCTGGTCTCACTTGAGAAGATTCAACATCTCATATTATTTGAGTTAAATTATGAAACTGGGGGGGGGGGCGGAGAGATAGTACAGCAGTAAAGCGTTTGCCTTGCAAGCTGCCAACCCAAGACCAATGGTGGTTCAGATCCTGGCATCCCATATGGTCCCTTGAGGCTGCCACTGGTGATTTCTGAGTCAGAGCCAGGAGTAACTCCTGAGCATCGCCAGGTGTGACCCAAAAACCAACCCCACAAAAATAATAATAATTATTATTATTATTATTATGAAGCTGAATCATTTCTGTCAGATAATGTTGGGGTTGATTGTGAGATATTTTACCACCCCCAATCTGAGAAGGCCCTAGAGTTTTCAGCAAGAACTACCTGGGAAGAGTCAGTCAGTGGCCATTACTTTGGGAACCAGATGTTTTAAAAACTCCATCTTTTAAAAATTTATGTATGGGACTAGGGAGAGTCTATAGGTTAGGGTAACATTGTAATGCTAATGTCTTCTCTCAATAGAGTTTTTGGGTCCATGGGATAGATACTAAGAGGTGGAGTTGCTGGGTGATACAGAATCTCAATTTTTTATTCTTTGGACTTGTCCATATTATTTTTCATAAAGTTGTTCCAGTCAACATCCCCACCAAAAGTGAATAAGGTCCTTTTTGCCCACATCACATCAACATCAGTTGTTTTTGTTCTTTATGATGCATGCCAGTTTCACTAGTGTTGAGATGATATCTCATTGTCTTAATTTGAATTTCCTAATAATAAGTGAAGCATAGATTCTTTCATATAACTTGACCATTTATATACCTTCTTTGAGGTAGTTTCACCTCTTCTTCCATTTTTTAATGGGGTTGATTTTTTTTTCTTGAAAAACTCTACCATATTGTTTAGATATTCTAGAGCAGTGGTCCTCAAACTACGGCCCGCGGGTCACATATTGTATTTGTTCCTGTTTTGTTTCTTCACATCAAAATAAGATGCATGCATTGTGCATAGGAATTTGTTCATAATTTTTGTTTTTACTATAGTCTGGCCCTCCAGTGGTCTGAGGGACAGTGAACTGGGGGGCAGTGAACTGTTTAAAAAGTTTGAGGACCCCTGTTAGACCATCTTGATTTAACTGGAAGATTTTAAGAGTTCAAGAATTTATCCATTTCTTTCAGGTTCTCATGTTTTGAGGCATAGAGTTTCTCAAAGTAGTCTCTGGTTACCTTTTGAATCTATGCAGTATATGTAATAATATCCCCCTTTTCATTTCTAAACTGGTTTTATTAAGTTTCTCTCTCAATTTCTTTATGAGTTTTGCTAGTGATTTATCAATACATTTATGGATATTCCTTAAAAAACTGTAAATTGCTTTCCCATATCATCCAGCTATACCATTCCTAGAGATATTCCCTAAGAACACAAAAATGAAATACAAAAATCCCTTTCTCACACCTATATTAATTGCAGCACTGTTTACAATAGTCAGACTCTGGTCACAACCAAGATACCCTTCAACTGATGAATGACTAAAGAAATTGTTGGACACATACACAATGAAATATTATGCAGCCATCAGGAGAGATGAAGTCATGAAATTTTTCTATACATGAATGGACATGGAAACTATTATGCTGAGTGAAAAGTCAGATGGAGAGAAATACACAGAATAGTCTCACTTATCTGTGGGTTTTAAGAAAAATAAAAGACATTATTGTAATAATGCCCAAAGATGAGGACCAGGAGGACTGGATCACAATATGTCACTCACCACAAAGAGTGGTGACGGTAGTAGAGAAATAACTACACTAACAACTACCATACAATGCTAATGAGTGAGAGAAATAAAATGCCTATCTCTAATACAGGTAGAGTATGGGGGAGGAGGGAGATGTTGGACACTGGTTGTGAGAATGTTACACTGGTGAAGGAGGATATTCTTTTATGACTGAAACCCAGTTACAATCATGTTTGTAATCATGGTGTTTAAATAAAGATATTATTTTAAAAAAGAAAAAATCTACCAGTTCCTTACATTCTTATACATTAATTTTTATTAAATAAGTGATAGAAAAATATTTTCTCACAGCCTATAGTTTATCTTTTTATTCTAATTATAATTTCTTTCCCAATTCAGACTTCTTATTTTGATATAGTCCCATTTGTTTATCTTTTGCTTAGTCAATGGCACTAATCATTGAACATACCTATGTTTTCCTCAATATAATTTCTGTATTTACATCTAATATCAATGTTTTAATCAATTATTATTTATATATTGTGGATAGTATTAAAAAGATTGTTAAGTCCATGCAATTTAGGACATTATTTTTCAAAGAATATATCTTGAAAGTCTGAAGGCTTTCTCTCATTTTATCTTCAGATTTCATCCTGACGGGTGCTAGTAATTGATGGCTGGAAAATAAACACTGGCCATCTGGTTAAACATGAAATTTAACATCTGGCAAGGTGTGTATTCCTGCCAAGAATGTCATGTTTGTCTCTGCAAGTGATATTTTTAAGCAGAAGATCTAAGCTTGGCATCCTGACAGATGGTCTGTGGTTTAAAGAAGTTGATATCAGTAATGACTAAAGTCCACATGGAAAGTTGCATTTGGTTCCTTTATTTAAAAGCAAGATTTTGAACCGTCTCTCAGCCTCTGTATCATTTTGGTAAGTTGGGTTATGCAGCATTAATAAATATTCAACAATCATTAGTGAAAATAACAAAGTTGCTTTTTTTCAGACTAATTTGGTAAAAATATGGTAAAATGAAAGCTCCTTTCTCTAATAGATAATAATAGAATGTCATTATTCTAGAATAATAGAAAAATTCAGAAATATGAGGTAAAACAAAATAATCCATGTCCCAGTTTATGAAAAAGGTAGGAACCCCTATCTACAAGATCAAAAAACAGGGAAGATGGCATATTTTACATAGGCACAGAAAAATTTGGGGAAAGTAGCAAAGAAAAAACTCTGGCCTAAAAAACAGAAACACACTACCCATAAAGCATCCTGCCATAAGGCCAACTACAGGCTACAGGCTAAGCTGTCTAACACAAAAGTTTTTCTTCATGGTCCCAGGCAAAGTTCTCCTCAATCACGGTTCTCACAGTCAGGTTTCTGTAATTAGAGATCTTGGTTTTTACACAGATACTAAATTGGAGGCAGGCTGTCATGAAATGTCTTCTATTTTCAGTTCACCTTTAGGTGGCGTTGCAGGGAACCCTGCCCTAAAAGCTAGTTGTTGGTGTTTCCAAGTCTTCAGGGTGTCTTATAAACACACTCTGGAGCAAGTTGTTGCCAGGGCAGGTTAGGGCCTTCCACTGTAGAAGTTTGATTCTCGGTGCTGATGCAAAAAAAAAACACGACAGCTCCAAAGATAGGATTCAAGATGCAGGAATAAATAGCCTGATCAACTGAAGTCTAAGAAAAATCACCATGACAAATGTTCACGGTGAAAGGACATTGTGCAATATAAAATTTTTAATTTCCTATCCATATTAGATAAGAACTTCTTTCTATACAGAAGATTTTCCCATTTTAATGTGCTTATGTACAAAGAAACAATGCCACTTGATACTGCTGGTGCACATGGGGTAAAAATAACCTGTGACCTGGTTCTAACATGAACTCAGAATCCAAGAAAAACTTATCTACTAGAATTTCCTACTAAGCGAATCCAAAAAAAGGTATGGGGAAAATTATATATACATGAGGAAATACACAGGAAGAATTATACCTAAAGGAAATGCATCTAAAGAAATATAAGAAGGAGATATACATATCCCCCTTTAAGTCTTTTTAAAGTCTCAGGAAGGGCTAAAATCCAAAGCACAACTTCAGCCTATGACATGGTGTTGTGTAGTCTGGAAATTGACTTCCAGCAGTTACAGATGTGGAAACATTCTCAAGTTGAGGGTCTCTCAAAAGCTGAATCCAGTAGTAAGCAACAGTTCAAAGTGAAGGGAATTGGAAGAAAAGGGGCCAACGAGAGCAAATCAGTAGCAGCAGTGACAGCAGCTTCTTGCTGGGGCCAAGACAAGGTGGACTGGATGGCTGTCCTTTCACTTTGGAATTTGGCTGGCAGCTAGTTGGGGTGGGGGAAATGTTCTGGTTCCCAAGGAGTTAAGATCTGAAGATAAAAATGGTTAAATTGGAAGAAATAATAGAATAGGGGTGAGAGAGTTAAAGGTTAGAAAAGAATTTATAAGGTGGTAAGCAGGGTAAGGGAAAATGAAGAGTTATATATAATGGTGGAATTTCTATAAACAAAATAGACAGAAATAATGTGCATTGCAGAAAGAAACTAGACAGACATAAAGGTGAATAATACTCACAGTCACACATAGTCAGACAGAAAATGAACATCGATCCATAGGTTGCAGTTGAAAAACTGACCCAGGTGGAAGGGGTCAGACTGCTTAAAAAATATAAAGCTGGCAAGTCAGATGAAAATGTTTTTCAATTCCTAGACAAATCATCATTGATGAGGGTAAACTTGACTGAAGAAAGGCTTCCTGGGTTAGATTGTGCATAGAGCATTATTAAAACAACCATAATTTTCAAGTCTAGCATGTTAAGCAATATGGAAATGAGCACTGTGAAAGGAGTCTACACCATGAAATATTATCTAATGGACTTTGAGCATCCAGGTTTCATTCCTGAAAGCAAACTGAAATGATGGGCTTTGTGATATAATATTAATCTAGCTTGAATTAAAAATAAATTGCAAAAACATAATGAATGAGCAATGAGGCAAGAGTTTATGGCATGCAGTTGCCTATTCGAATGATATCTATGGACATAAACATTAGATCATATTAGCAGGCATAATCAAATAAAAATGGATAGATTTAAATATTTTTCAAGACTTTATCTTAAGAGCACTGTATTTTGAATCTAATATAATATAGCATTGCAATGTGAAACTAGGGTGACCAACATATATCTCCAACAATCGTTGTGAACAAAAAGATTAAAGAGTTATGACATTAAAGTTAAAACACTAAAAATTCTTCTAGTGAGCACTGTAGTGGAAGTCCATTGTTTTCAAAAGCATTCTGCACCTGTTTCTGTGGATAAAATCATTAGAACATTATTGTAGATATCTATAAAGAGCAGTTGATTGATTACCTGCTCTATATAAACAGCTGTATTCCTTGCTGAAGTTACCTTTGAAGTATAGAAGAAAATATAAGCTTTTGTGTTTCTCCTCTTCACTCTTTTTCTTCCCCAAGGATGTTTGAGACAACTCAAATTTCAAGCATTGCGTTTCTTCATGCAGTTATTCTAAATACCACATATAAGTGATGTTATTCTATATTTACCCTTCTCTGGCTTACTTCATTTAACACACTATTTTCTAGTTCCATCCATATTGCTGCAAATTGCATAATTGCACCATTCCTTACATCTATGTAGTATTTCATTGTATATATGTACTACATCTTCATGATACACTCATCTGTTGTTGGACATCTAGGTTGATTCCAAATCTTGACTATTGTACTGAGTGCTGCAATGAATAATGGCATGCATACATTCTTTTGGATGAATGTTTTTCTGTTCTGGGAACAGATATCCAAAACAAGGATTGCTGGGTCATATGGAAGCCCAATTTTGAGCTTACAGAGAATCCTTCATACTGTTCTTTCCCTTCCCTAGTCAAACTAGAAGACTTGAAAGACTTAACTATTTGAGATGTCTCCCCTTACTATATTTTTCCTCTCTAATTCCTATTTTTCCTCTGCTAGTTCCTAATTCAGATTGCCAACTAGTGTACTCTCTCCTCTTACCACTCTTCCCACTGATTCCCAAAAGCCAGCAGGGACAGTTTGGTATCTTGCTGCCACCACCACTGTCTCTTTCTCCACTCACTGTCATTGACTCCTGCATAGCTACCAGCAAGAGGATGGCATTAGGGCCAGCTCAAATGTTTGCAAGTGAAAATGAAAAAAAACTTGCTTCTTATTAACAAAGCCTGATCAAACTTCACACCAGAGTCTTTGCCTGCTTTTTAAGATTTCTGTCTCAAAACTGGATGTGACGTATTTTTATAATGGTGAGGAAGATTCTAAGATAAAATATACCAACTACAACTGATGATATAGAATCGTGAGAAGGCCCTAGATCTCTGATATCATTTGGAAGCCTGAAAGTGCTTTTGGCATTCCTGAAAGTTAAAACACCCACTTTTGTCATCCATTCCAGAGAACTGCATTAAAAATAAGCATGACCTAGTTATAAATCCCTATTTTATCACTTTCCATTTAATATTATCCAAGAATTAGTCTACATAGCTTTATATATAAACTCATATGCCAGTCTCCACCTCTGCTTCTACTCTGTCTAATCCTGGAAGTATTTAATTCTTCTATTACCACTCAAGAAAGAGTGATGTGCCCAGATCATCCTATTTTAGCACCTTGTTCTTGATTTAGCTACATAGGAAGTGATATAACTACATATAAATAGGAAAAAATAGGCAAAGTAATATTAGGACAAATATGCCCAGAAAAATGTTGGTGAGAATGGGCTCGCAAAGAGCAACCAGTATATACAGAAGATAATCCTTCCCCAGAAAACCTACTTTTTCCAAACTCCTTTATCTTCCCTATTTCCCACCCTAAGCCAATGAAGAGTGTTTGCCTATTAGCCTAATATAGAGAATATAAAAAGAGAAACTGGGGCCGGGCAGTGGCGCTGCAGGTAAGGTGCCTGCCTTACCGCGCTAGCCTTGGAAGGACCACGGTTCAATCCCCCGGTTCCCATATGGTCCCCCCCCCTCCGTGCCTGCCAGGAGTGACTTCTGAGCGCATAGCCAGGAGTAACCCCTGAGCGTCACTGGGTGTGGCCCAAAAACCAAAAAATAAAAAAATAAATAAAAAAAAATAAAAAGAGAAACTTTCTACCTTTCCCCAGATTTTCTTCTTACAATACCCCATTTCTCAACTTCCTTTTGTCAAATTAATTTTCTATTGAATTTGGCTATCTTGTCCTCAGTTCTGCTTTCCATCTTGCCTGAGGATAGGACCTGTGCATGCTATAAAGTATGCCATAAAATATCTCTTGAAACACTTTTTACACACAATTTTCTAACCTCTCTGAAAAGCATTCACCTTTACAGGTTTCCAGGAAAGAAAGTGTATGTAGGGGGCCCGGGAGATAGCATGGAGGTAAGGCGTTTGCCTTTCATGCAAAAGGTCATCAGTTCGAATCCCGGTGCCCCATATGGTCCCCCGTGCCTGTCGGGAGCAATTTCTGAGCATGGAGCCAGGAGTAACCCCTGAGCACTGCCGGGTGTGACCCAAAAACCAAAAAAAAAAAAAAAAAAAACCAAAGCGTATGTAGATTACCTCACAATAATGCTTTTTAACTTTATTAAAGCACTGTGGTTTACAAAGTTGTTCATTATACAGTTTTTTAGGACATTTAATGTTCCAACACCAATAGCATTACCAGTGTTAATTCCCTTACACCAAACATAATAAGATGACATATTTTTACAATTGGAAGCAATTTGAATTCTGTAACATAGTTAAGTCACATGTTTGGTGATATTTTACTTCACATTTTAAATTGGCTATGACAAAAAAGAGGAAGAATTCTAAATACTATGGTTTATGTGTTGCAAAACTTTATTAAAGTATAAAATTCCTAAGAACTTTGGAATAAGTTTTAGAACACCTAAAGACAAGATAAAATGTTTAAAACCAATCATGATGTAATATCAATGCAAGACAGAGGGATGTTATATTTTAAAACTGTTAGAATTCATAAACCTCAATGATAGATTCAGACCTAACATTAAATCATTGTGCATTCCAGGCATGTCACTACTTAACAAAGTTCTACACAAGTTAGTATGCCAACTATCTCACCAATACTCCCATATACTGAATATGTTAGAGAATGTAGCCTGTTCTCTAAAAAATACTAATTAAAAAATACAATTTTATAGCTATCAGATATGTGTCATTAGTACTAGCTATTAGCTTGTACATTTAAGTAGATTGATTCTCCATGGAAATTGCTCTTCCTTTGTTAAACGTGATAAGCACTAATAAAATTGAGGCTTTGTAATTGCCAGAAGAAAAGATCAATTGAATTTATACTGTTCCATTAGATTCCTTTTCATTTATTTCTTGTGAATCATCAGAACTTGAGGGAGCTCGCCTACCCATTGCTTTTCATTAAGGAACAGGTAATGCATTAGGTTTTCATTTTATGACTCAGTTCAGGGAACAGTTTGATCTGACCCCTGAGATATAAAAATTTATAAGTGCCTTTCTCATCAATATTGACATCAGTTAAAAGAAACTTGAGATGCTTTATTTAACAATAAAAAACATGCGATTTACCAAGACCAAGCAAATATCCATGCAACCAAGAAACAAGTGACTTTCCATAACTCATAACTCATAACACATAACTGGACCTGCAGGCTTGGAACTAATTATGTATTCACATTGTCATTTAAATCATGAAACTAATGTCAGGAAAAGCAGCTTGTAGAATTCAATGAGGCAAGAAGAAAGGCAACCTATGTCCATGCTTGATGGTGCTCCATATCTGTAGCTCCACCCATTCCCCCAGACTACTCTTTTTTTCTTTTATTTTTAATAATATCTTTATTTAAGCAACATGATTATAAACATGTTTGTAGTTGGGTTTCAGTTATAAAAAAGAACACCCCCTTTACCAGTGCAACATTCCCACCATCAATACCCCTATATCTATCTTCCCCCACCCCTTGCCTGTATTTTTCTCTCACTCATTACCATTGCTATGATGTTAGTGTAGTTATTTCTCTAACTAGACTCATCACTCTGTGGTAAACTTCCTATCGTGGACCAGTCCTTCCAGCCCTCATCTCTATTGTCTTTGGATATTATTACAATAATGTCTTATAGTTTTCTTAAATCCCATAGAGGAGTAAGACTATTTTATGTACATCTCTCTCCCTTTGACATATTTCACTCAGCATAATAGTTTTTGTGTCCAACTGTCACCCCACCCCTATCTTCTACATAACTTTACCTTAGGGTAAGACCTGCCCATTTCTAGGAGGAGTCTTGGGGAGGTCTCAAAAAGTTTGGCCTTAAGGCCAGGAAGGGGGATTTTGGAGGATGGAAGGAGCAGGGGGAGAAATAGCTGAAAGTCAAGGTACAATGCAGGGCTAAATTGGGATCCAGCGTAAGAGGTCTTGATAGGCCACAGATGTTGGCCAGGGCTCAATAAAGCTGATATTTCCTGAACCCTGACTGCATGTGAGTTTGTTCCCCACCTCTATCCTGAGCCTGCAGACCTGACAGCTGAAGGGGGCGCAGACACGTGGTCCTGGGCTGGAGGAGAAAGGCCTCTCACCCTTCCATCACCATCTACCACCATTCAGCTCCATCCAAAGGGCTTTTATGCAACATTCTGGCATCCAAAGTCTTTTATTCTACATCCAACCACTTATAAGAAACTTTCATGACTTCGTCTCTCCTGATAGCTGCAATGTGTACATTTACCACAGCCCCAAACTACTCTATATTATTCAAATCTGATTTTTATTTTTCAAACATGTTATCAATATAGCCTTCCCTGTTAACAAGTTACTTTTTAAAATGATTTTATTAGGGAACTTAAATATAATACACTTGCTTTTAACAAAGTCATCTCAGATTTTATTCCAAGCACTGAATATGATAGATCC
>PVKC010049683.1:0-10691 GCA_004027635.1 Crocidura indochinensis
CCTTAGTTATCATTTTCATTTCCAAGGAATGACTTTTGAGGCTTAATTAAGACTAGGACTGCATGAAGGAAAGACTAAAAAAATAGCACAGTCTGCTTGAATCTGAGTCCCCAGTACATTTGCTACTTGTAAAATCTAAGCCAAATCTATTAATTCCTAAGATTCAGTTTTTGAATATGGATAAGAAAAATCAAGTAAAAACTCCCTAGGACATTACTGAAACTTAACAAAGCTTAATTCCCTTTTAAGATGAACACTTTTTAAGTGGCAACTTATGAAATATAGCAGGAAGACAGAGATTGAGAACAAATAAGAGTAACTTCTGTGCTATTTTTGTACTCTTCATATAATAATGAAATTTGACATGAGAAGAATAACTTAAGTCTTATACAATGTCATGCAAGATAAATCTTGAGCTATTCTTATTGACAGTCTTTCTTTGCATTTCATAGAACTAGGTCACATCTAAATACACTCAAATACTGACATATCCTTAGCAACAAAATATATAAATATAAAAAACACTGGTACTTGTTTAATCTTCAAAATGTACACCATGAAAAATGTGTGCAACTATAATCTCTAATCTTTTAAGTAAATTATATGTTGATCTGAGTTCAATGGATCTTGTAGCACTAATAAATAAGAAATGGCTAGATGTTATTTTAAAGTAGATAGGCATATTTTATAACTAGAAAGGCATTGTTTTATTTTAATATACATTATTCAAGCTGTAGGTTATGCATTTAAAGTCTTCCACAGAACTTTTCATTTAGATTTATTTTATATTCATGTGGGAACAAAGCCATGGATTAGGAGGAGACAATTGTACCAGAAAGTACAATCAAGTTATGTATTTGAGTTCCATGAGCGAAATGACAGATAAAAAATGATGAATGGCAATAATAATGTAAATAAGTACAAATAATACTTTGAAATAAATATCATTAATGACTGATGGAGTAGAGAATTTGGAAAAAATAAAATTAAATATAAGAGCAATGAGAAAAGGTAAGTCAGTTTATTGTAAGTTAAGATCTGTAATAGAATAAAAAAGCCTGGTCGAGGTATTTTTGTCATAGAAGTCATTATATTTTGTGAATTTAGAAATTATATTATTGTTAAGGTTATATTCTTGGAAGGGTTGTGTTGTGGCAATATGTAAATAGGGACTCCTTGTAGATACATCAGAGGGTCTCAAAATTAATATTGCTTACTGACTCCTTTTTAGAAAAACATATCACATAGTCAATCCTTAGTTATCTTCCTTCTTTAAGTAAGCACACAGAAAACATCTCATTCTAAATGATACACTGACTACTTTGACTAGTTCCTGCATTCCCTAGGAGAAAGAATAATCTCTTTGGGAAACATGATACATCATATTTAAAGTGCATTATAAGGATGAAACTGAGTAGTGCTTTAGGACTTTATGGTAAAGTATAATCAAGATTACTAAGAAGAGACCAAATACTATTGTGAGTGAAATAAACAACACACAAATAAAACTATGCTTTTACCTACCTAAATGGTATTAATTCACCCATTCTTACTTGAGCATTGTGTAACTGTTAATTTACATTTTCATTAAAAGATGTGTAAGGAGGGGCCAGCATGGTGGCGCTAGAGGTAAGGTGTCTGCCTTGCCAGCGCTAGCCTAAGACAGACGGCGGTTCGATCCTCTGGTGTCCTGTATGGTCCCCAAGCCAGGAGTGACTTCTGAGCGCATAGCCAGGAGTAACCCCTGAGCGTCACCAGGTGTGGCCCCAAAACAAAACCAAAACCAAAACAAACAAACAAACAAACAAACAAGACACGTAAGGAAAAAATTTTCAACAGATTCTATATTATCAACCCAAATTATTAATATTGTTAAGGTAAATGAGTATACAATTTGTAGTTTCACTTCCTTGGTGGTACTTATTAATTGAATTAGAATTGCATTGACTTGTTTATAAAACCCATTTGCTTTCCTTTTTCTAGAAAACGATAAAAGTGAACACTTGAAGAAATTGTCAATACACTGCTCATGCCATTTTCAAATCTTGTAAGATTATTTACTGAGAATGTATTCACCCACTCTGTGATATTCTTGAGAACTACTCCAAATTCATTGTACATGTGTCTGGAGAAAACATAGATAAAATGTACACTCTATATTAACAAGTCTTATTTCACATTTGCTGTGAATTTGAGTTCTTTTCTTCCATAGACGCCATGTAGCAGTTTTTCTTCTTATCTATGTTTGATAATGATCAATTTCAGGCAAAAAAATTAGAGTGAAGAAATAAGCATAGAAGATCCTGACAATTTTTCTCAGAAAAGAGATGCTTGGGCTATAATTTTAATTTAATTTTAGTTATATGAACACTGGGGGTACATATGTTACTGAGTTAGAATTAAATTCCATTTTATGTTACCTCCTCACATAATTCTTAGGGAAGCAATACCAGTCATATTCAGTCCTTAGTTACTTTAGATAAAGAACAAGTTTGCCAAAGGACAATTATACCAGCGTATATACTCCTAAATAATCTGCTACTAAAATACCATAGAGCAATGAAAGAAGCGTTAGCCCAGAAAGTAGAATGGACAATATGAGATTCTGATTATCCTAAAGCTCAAAATAAGAAGCCAACACCTTTCTAGCTCTTTTTCTTTATCTTTCACTAAGTCTGAAAAGTATCTCCACTTGTTCTACTGCAATGTTATACCTCACTAATAAAAATGAGGTTTACTACTCAATTTATCAAAGCCGAATTCTGGAAGGCAGCTAAAGGCAAAAGTGAGTAGTGGCTACAGCACAGCACTGAAGCTCTGATAATATGAGGAGGAAATGTTCATAGGGCAATGTGAAACTCAATTTACAGAAATAGACTGAAAATTGCTGTCAAGTGGCCCAGCAGACAATGCTTATATGTAGCCATCACAGATCAGGCTGTTCAATTTTAGGGGGAAAATTGTATAATATCAGGAATTGATGGTTTTGAGCCATCATCTCTGATTACAGAGAACAATGTATCAGGCTAATATGTCTTGACTAGCCAGCTGACAATCTATGAGTTTTAAACATTTTCTCCACTGTGATCATTGAAGCACTTATTAGAAAATACTATCTGTCCTTGAAATGCTAAGACAAATACTATTTCTACTATCAATTTGGTATTGATTCCATTTATAAACATCCCAGAAATGAATCCTAGAATAAAGCACCTTAGATCTTTTGGCTCTAGTATGAGTTGGTTGTATAGTAATCTTTACCAAACATGTGTTTTTCTGATATAAATAACTTTCATCAGAGATATTGAGAGAGGTTACATGTCATATTATAGCAACACCTTTAGTCTTGTATCTAATCACTTTATGCCTAATAAAATGCCTGAGTCTTATGTTCCCCAGGATCTGTTTTTAAGCTTTTTAAAGTGCCCTTTAGTTTAATGGGTCAAATTTTAGTTGAGTTTTCTCAATTAATCCTTTCTTTGATACTTTATTTTGTAAACAACTTTTGCCACGTTGACAGAATTTAGCTCTGATGCTCAAACTGATTTGCTCTCCTCCAGCTTTCTCAGCTACCCTGCATTTGAACTTTTACTCGCGTTTTCTGTTAAGCTTCTGCTGAAGACCTCTCTAGATACCATTCAATAGGCTGAGTGAAATATAACCTTACTCCAGGTCAAATGCCTTTAAGCTGAAAACCATTTCCAAGAAGGATGAAAATCTTAGATATTTCAGTTCTGTCTATTTGGCACTGTTGCGATAAGAACAATGAGTCTCTCTCTCTATCTTTCTCTCTCTCTCCATCTCTCCCTCCAGCATAAGAGGAAAATTAATTAAATATTCTGTAATTCTCAATTGTTGGACATGCATAATGTCTTGAGTAGAACATAGAATTATTTTTAATTCCATGTAATAATGTTGATATGTTAAAGATTTAAGATATACTTATTATTTGTTCGTGAGGCCATATATTACTTGAATATTTCAGCATCTATTTTAGAAACATAAATTCACTTTAATTTTGTTACTTTTTAGACATGCTATACTTAAAAATATGAATAAATCAGTGAACAAATCTTATGAACTTATCCCTAGCAGTGACTTTCTTGAAGATGCTCACTGCCAGCTTTATTCAAAATGGCACTGGCTTAAAATATCAACATTATAGTATCTGTTATGTTCTAATCAGGCATTGTCATCAAGAAGCCTACTGACAATAATGCACATTTCATATGCAGATGAAGGAAGAAGGAAGTGGTCATCAGTTTTCTTTTGATAGTTGATCTGTTTGCCTGAAGATCATCTTAAAAGGCTAGAGAGAGTTTCTTGCAAAATAACTCTGGTAGTTTTACTGCATTGAAACAGTTTCTTGGAAAATAAGACTCAGGCACTTTTATTACATGGAAATAATTTTGGGGAACATAAGACTCAGACACTTTTACTAGGAGTGAAGATAAGATGCATAGCCAGAGAGAAGGTGCTTGTGTAATGTGACATATAAACTGTCCCAGCATCTATGAGGAATAAACTTTGTTTAAAAGTGAAGACTTTGACTGACTACAGGAGAACCCTGAAATAGTTTGGCAATTATCAGAGGCAGAGAAAGGGATTGATTGGCGGAATAGCTTTGCTGGAAGGGTACAAATTTGGACATTGAGAATTAAGGAGGTAGAAAATATTAGTTCAAACAAGGAGGTAATATGCAATTTCATAATTTTAAATCAGTCAAATCAGTCTCTTTCAACACCTTTTCTCTACTTTAACAATTTTTTTCTTTTTTGTGAACTTCTTAAAATAGAAATATGAATGTTTAACAGTGAATTATTTCATACATTAGTCAGATTTTGAATAAGAGGAAGGTAAATGTGGCATACGGAAGAAATCAATATGAAAATCAATCTTGTGATTTATATTTATTATGACAGTGAAAATACAATCATAAGATAATTCATATATTTAAATTAATTATGCATATCTTAAAGAAAAAGTCTCTTAAAAACTATTATAGGAGCTATAATGTAAAATTAAGTATGGCTTAAGTTTTAAAAAAAGTCTTCTTATTTTAATTTTGTTCAGAGTCGCTTTTGATAGTATTAAGTAGCTACTTTAGTAAATTTTGTTTCTTACATTTGGGCCAGGGTTGGGGAACATCCAGCCCACAGATTATAAAAGGACTGAGAAATCACTGGGCCTGGGCCTGATACATTCCAGGCATTCTATAAATATTTCTCCTTTGCTATCCACAACCTGTAAGCCTGTATTATATGGCTCATAGTTGAATGGCCCACAATTATGTTATAAATATTGAATGACACACGGCAAGGAAAAGACTCATCCTGCCTGATTATAGCACTTTATGCCTTTCTAATAATAAATAAATTCTGTTTGTTTATATATTTTGCTTTGCTTTGTTTTGGAGTCACACCTGCCAGTGCTCAGGGCTTATTCCTAGCTCTGTGTTCAGGAATTGCTTCTGGTTCAGGGGACCATATAAGATGCCAGGGATAAATGTAGGTATTCCACATGCAAGGCAAATGCCTAACCACCATGCTATCACTCTTCCCTTTTTTGTTTGTTTTTATTTTTATTTTACATTTAAATTTTTTTTTGGACCACACCAGGTAACGCTCAGGGGTTACTCCTGGCTATGCACTCAGAAGTCGCTCCTGTCTTTGGGACCATATGGGAAGCTGGGAGGATCAAACCGCAGTTCGTCTTAGGTTAGCGTATGCAAGGCAAATAAATGCCCTTCCACTTGCACCAAGGCTCCGGCCCCTTATTTTTATTTTGATGAATTACACATTCTACTATCTCTAGGAACTAAAATAGCTACTGTAGTATTCATATCAATTTTCTCCAAAGATTTTCAGTGATTTCCTATGGTTTCTTAGTCAGTGTACTTTTCTTTACTTTGTATAAGTTATATACAGTTAAGTGGTAAACAAAGTCATTGTTGTGCATTGATGTGTAAGGTTTCTCTTTGTGATTTTTAGCCAATAATTAATGGTATGTTGTAAGGATCCAATGATACAACTTTTCTAGAAACCATAACACTGATATATATATATGGTTTCTAGAAAAGCTATATCATATATATACATATATATGTATACATACATATATATATGTACAAGGTATTCAGGTTCCTCTACACCTAACAGTGTTGGAATTGGGGGAGTGTACCTTGTGACACTTAGGAGACCACACTAGGCAGAGATCATATGAAGATGGATTACATGAAAACCATGCACACTAACACCTCTAATATTTTTCCTGTTTCCAGAAATTGATTTCTCGACTTATTATAAATTAGATGACTATAAAACACAGAATCACACAAAGTAGATATAAAAATTCTCTCTATTTCACTCACTTGATTTTTGGGAGAGCACTCTTGGCTGTGCTCCAGGAGGCTCTTCTGGCTCGCTACACAGGAATTATTGATAGTGGGCTACAGAAACCTTATGAGATGCTGAGAAATAAATCTGAGTTGGCCACACGCTAGGCAAGCATCCAACCCACAATAACATCACTCTAGTCCCTCTATTTCATTCTTGTGACTTGATGGGATACTGTAGTGTATTAATTTGTATCAATTCCAGCATTGAATATTCTAGGAGATGAAAGTGACATGCATGACTGTATTTTTAGGTAGCTGTGTTTGAACATAAAAGGGTGGTCAATGCTAGTTTTATTTTTATAAAATAGACAGCATTATTAATTTTGATGAGTAAATTATATTTCTAATAAAAATTAGACATATTTGTAATATGAAATACATATTTCTAATACGAAATTAAACATATATTATGGACTAGGTTTTTGTCTTTTTTGTCTTGGTTTTAGAGACACATTCTTGTATGTTTTAGGACTATTCCCAGCTCTATGATCCAAGAGAGTCCTTGTGGGTATCAAATTTCTACCTCTAGTATGCAAAGCTGTTTATTCAATCTTTTTGCAATCTCTCCTCCAGGTGGCCAAATTTTGGTTGTTTTCACACATACTGGTTCATATCTCTCCTTGGAAAATAAGTGTAGAGAATGTTAAAAGTTCCTCTTATCATAGTTCATACTGTGACTTTTGGGAGACACCTGAAGATGGTGACTGGTTGCCAGGAGAACCAGCTCTGTGCATTGAGAGTTGGGTTTTCAAATTTCACCCTCTTTCCCTCTAGGGAGGGATAAGAGGCTGTAATTTGAGCTCAATGGCCATGAAGTTACTCAATTATGTCAATGAAGAAAGGATTCTATCTATAAATGCCCAACAGATAGGATGTCATAGAAATTCCAGACTGGTGACCCTTAAAGATAATTATGGGTGATTTGAGCATCTTTTAGTTCTTTGTCCATATCTTAATCACTGTATGTGGATTTGGCTGTGGGTTCATATCATATTATATCTCTGGTAATAGATCAGTGGGAAAAAATCACAACATAAAGGAATGAAATCATTAAATGAAAAGAATTTGGAAATGATGTATGCAACTTCACATTTGGAGAGAAGTCAGTCACATGTTGCATCTGGCCATAAGGTCATAAGGCAATTAATGAGTCAGTCTCTAGGTGCAAAAATTGTGTCCTAGGAGGTGGGATCTGGCTTATAAAGGGAAAAGCCTTACAGTTACACAATAACATTTCTATCACATTTCATTGCTTCTTCTTTCTAAGTATGCAATTAGGTTTTTTTTTTACCTTTTTTTTGTGTAGTGACAATTATTAATTCCAGGACATACTTCTTGCTTTGCATACAGGGATGCTAGATATTGAAACTAGGTCATCCATGTACAAGAC
Source organism: Crocidura indochinensis (assembly GCA_004027635.1). Lineage (NCBI taxonomy): Eukaryota > Metazoa > Chordata > Mammalia > Eulipotyphla > Soricidae > Crocidura > Crocidura indochinensis. The sequence continues at coordinate 7,788 of PVKC010049683.1, forward strand.
AACAGCTTATGATATTTTTATACCCCATCATTTTCCTTTGCTTTGAATTAAATCTCTGTACTCTTGCAACTTTAAAAAAACTTCTGGGCATATCATACATGTATAATTAGATATTAAATAATCATAATTTAAGATTATATTAAGAATAAAGCATAATCTTAGATTAATGGTTTAAATTGAGAACCCAAAGAGAGATAATTAAGTATATAGTCAACTAATCTTTGACAAAGGATTTAAATAGTGAAGTTGAGTACGGGAAACATTTCCAATAAGTAGTGTTGTGGAAATTGACATGTAATCAAACACACACAATGCACAAATATGAACTTAAAAAAGCTTAAATATCTCAAGATTAACCCTGTCTCCATAAGCCATGTTGAAAAAAAAGCAGAATCCTTCATGATATTGAAAGTTCTACCACTGAACCACCAATGCCTCTCTATTCCTTCATGATATTGAATGTAAAGTTCATAGTATCAATGATTCAAGGAAACAGAAATAAAAATAAACAAAATTGAAAGCATTTTTGAACCTTTAAACAGAGAGAATATAAATACAACCCACAGATAGAAAAATATTTTTCAACCACTCACCTGGCAAAGTGTCAGTATCTAATTATACATAAGAAAATTAAACAACTTATCAGAATAGGAAAACAATCAACACTATCAAAAAAGTGAAAAGGTTGAATAGAAACTTTTCCAGAGAAGACAGAAAGGTGGCAAGTAGGTATATGGAAAAGTGTTCTATATCAGACTATAAGGAAATGTAAGACTGGCTCACTGATCAGAAGTAGAAGGAACATAGAAGGAAAACAAAGCAGTGATGGTGGTGATGGTGTGAATTTATGGAAATAGCAGCCTAAGATTCTGTTATTGGGAATGACATCTAGTTCTACCTTTTTGGAAAACATTGAAACCTCCCCAAAAAGTAATAAATAGAGTTCATATGACTTCAAAATTCCACTTTTGTTCATTTTCCCCAACCACACAAATACTCTTCAGAAAAGCATTAGCATTCCTATATTTAGGAACATCATTCATAATAGGCTAAATCTGGGAGAAAAAAAAAAGTCATCCAAGAACAGGTCAATGGATAAAAAGTGCAAATATATACTACTGAATACAACTCAGCTATAAGAAAATCTAAAATTTTATAAATTTCTGCTACATGGAAAAAATGGAGAATCACTTATTGAAGGATGTCTGCAAGAAGGAAACAGATACAGAATTCTTTTTTTGTAGAAGATAAAAATTAACTGAATAAAATAGTCTAAAATAAATGACCAAAAGTAACGGAACTTAAAAAGTGCTTTATAGAACAACACCATGGATGAGAGACTGGATTGGGGTCTCTCAAAAACCATTTATAGAGGAAACTGAGGAAGGATCCAGGGACAATGCTATATGGAATGGACACAATGGTGGTATCGAGAGATTTGCTAGAATGTTGTATGCATCAAAATCTGTCACTGACAATTTAAAGAAATTATAAAAGCTCAATGACTAAAGTAAAATTTTAAAATATTAAATTTAATTAATAATTCAGGGCTGGAGAGATGGCATGGAGGTGGGGCATTTGCCTTGCATGCAGAAGGACAGTGGTTCAAATCCCAGCATCCCGTATGGTTCCCAGAGCTTGCCAGGAGTGATTTCTGAGCACAGAGCCAGGAGTAACCCCTGAGCACTGCCGGTTGTGACCCAAAAACCAAGAAAAAAATTTTAATTAATAATTTAATAATATAGTGCTTTATGATAAATGCTTAACTAAGTTATATATGATCTTAGTTAAGTAGATAGTTTTTGTTTGTACAATTAGCTTCTTTATTCATATTTTCATTTCTTTGTTTCATTTTTAGCTTTTAGAACACAACTGGCACTACCCATGAGTTATTCCTGACTCTGAACTCAGGGATTGCTTCTAGTGATGCTCAGAGGTATATATGGGATTGCAAATTCAGCCCAATAATTTTCTTAAGTAACTTACTAGTGCTATAAAATAATTAATTAAAACAAATTAATACAAATATTATCATATAAGGGAAGAGATAACATTTGGGTGCTTTATTTTTTAATATAATTTTTATTTTAATCATAGTGGCTTACATATCGTTGACAATAATATTTTAGGTACATGTTAACATAAAATCAGGGGAATTCCCATCACTGGATTGTCCTTCCTCCTCCTCCGTTCCCTTCCTACCTCCCATATCCTTCTCCCTCTCCCCCGTGGCTGCCAGAATAAGTGGTCCCCTCTGTGCCTAGCTAACTACTTAGTGGTCCTACGCCTCTTTGGTCTTGATACTTCCCTTATCCCCCACCCCCCAATTGGGAGGCAGGACTAGTTAGTTCAAGTTATATGGTTTTGTTTGAAGAAGAGAAAAGTAATAACCTGGAGAAGAGAAAGAAAAAAAAAGTCAAATACTCCAGAAATTAGCGGAGTCCTTCTAGAGACTTTCATCCTTGGTTTGAGAGATGTAGAGGGGAAAAAGGTGAAGCACCACAACAGTACATAAAACACTGTCAAATAAAATATTAAAATATTCAGTAAACATTAAAAAAAAAGAGGAGGTGGGGTGTAAGCACCATATAAAAGCCCTGGTATTGAGATAAAAACAATGTGGCAAAGCACATAAGAAAAGAAAACAAGAAAATAAATAAATAAATATAAATGGAGATATTCACTCCAATAGCCAAATTGCAACAATGAAGTCAACAAAAAATAGATTAGTAAATAATATTAATGAAAAAATGTGTTGTGCTTTTTTCCACCTCCTGCAGATACACAGTAAATATTGGGGTCATTGGAAAAGGAGTTTCCTTTGCCTAAGAGGTACAGGGTTTCTCCACCCTTGAAGTATATTGTCACGGGATTAACTATAGACTCTTTCAGGTTCATTTGCTC
>PVKC010049684.1:0-10691 GCA_004027635.1 Crocidura indochinensis
AAAAAAAAAAAAAAAAAAAAGAAATAAAGAAAATAATAAAGCAGAACTTTTTCCAAGTCCAATTATCCAATTCAATCAAAAACTAACAGATAATCACAGATCTAATTGTAGTCTCTGTGAAAATAATTTTTAAAAATCCAATAATTATAAAAATATTTGAAAACTAAAAAATCCTAAAGCACTGAATAAAATTGACATCAAAATTTTAGTCGACAATATATATTAAGACATAATTATTTTGAGAGTTGAGCTTTTATTTATTAAAAACAAAAGAGCCCAGTCTGAGTGTGCCCTGGGTGTGGGGGGCCTGCATGGCGTAGGCCTGGGGACTGTTTCTCTGACGCATGGACTTGAGAGGTGACACTTGAATAAAGGACGTATGGACACTTGAAAAAAAACATAATTAATAGAATAGAGTACACATAAGTTTTCTTTTATGAGATTAGACTAACCATTATGCCACACCAGAATAGATAATAAAACAAAATGTATTCCACACTGTTACTTATAAATGTAGGTACAAATCTCCCAATAGCAGTTTGAAGCTAAGATAATAAATAATAGATAATGAATTGTGCCCAGGTAACATTCAACTTTGAAATGCATTTGTTAACAGCTACTTTGCAAAAACAATTTGACAGCTTTTATAGTCAAATATACTTTTTCATTTTAGCTGTCAATTCCACTATTACTAAAAAGCAACAAAAACATATATCTGCTCAAAGACATATTTGCATGTTTATAGAGTGACACTATAACAGTTAAAAACCAAAAATAATTTTTAACTAATAGATATAAAAATTCCATTACATCTTACACAATGAAATATTTCTCAGCTACACAAAGGAATGAGAGATCAGTATAGTCAACATTAGTTATGACTCTCAAAAATACTGCTAGGTCTGGACTCAAGATCCCTCCCACAAAGACTGCAAGGAAATGAGCCAGTACTGCAAAAAATGCAAAGTAGTTTATTTTAAAATACAAGCATACTGGGGCACACGTCTAGCAGGTGCGACCCTTGCCTTTGCCCATTTTAGATTCTTACTTGTACACCAAGTTTAGAGAATATTAGAATGGGCTAGGTGACTGTTGCAGGGATTGGCTACACATTTCGGCATTGATTGGGGTAAACTGGTTAGTGAAGGAAGAAATTGGGCGCTTCCTACATAGATTTCAGAGATTTCACTGACTATATAAATTTAAGGCCCACATTCTATTTGGGTGCCCTCAGGTTCCTGGGTGCTATTCCTTGGATGCAATTAGATTGTTTTCTGCATTCCTTAATTTACCACCATCCTGGTAGTATGTGCCTATAAAGTTTCTGGATCTAGCTGTTCTTCTAGACCTAGTCCCTGTCCTCTGCAGCTTAAGCCTGTCATGGCAGTCCTAATGTCTAAGAGAAGCAGCACTTAATTCTAAACTTATATTCTAATATCTATCTCATAAGTATGGTTAAGGGGGAAAAGTAGAAAGAGAAACTGAAGTATTCTTTATGCCTATTTTTTCTCATTGGGAAATTAATATCTAAACCATGTGTCTAAAGCAGTAATAAAATGATAAAATGTTATATAGATAAGAAATAACTTAAAAAATCATTACTATTGGTCCTGGAGAGATAGTAGGTAAGGTAAGGTGCTTGCTCAGGTTTGACCCACCCATATTAGATCACTCCTACATTGCCAGGAGTGATGGCTTCTAACACTACTTTATTCAGTAAAAAACAAAACAAAACAAAACATAAAAGCCTTTAACTTGCTTGCTAGGTTTCATTAAATACAGACAAAACGGGAATTTGAGGAGTGAATAAAAAGTTGTATAAGAGGGGCCAGAATGGTAGTGCAGCACTAGGGCCTTGCACACGGCTGACCCAGGACAGACCTCGATTTGATCCCCGGCATTCCATATGGTACCCAAAGCCAGAGCAATTTCTGAGCGCATACCCAGGAGTAACCCCTGAGTGTACCGCGTGTGCCCCCCCACCAAAAAAACAAGGTTGTATAAGGATTAGTTATGTTTTTAGTACACATTTGTAAGTTTATCATGTACAGTCAACTCTGGAAAAAGTATTAGGTGTTTTTTTGTTGGGAGGGGGAGTCATGCCCAGTGGCACTTAGGGGTTACTCCTGGCTCTGTGCTCAGAAATTGCTCCTGACTGTCTCGGGAGACCAAATGAATTGCTGAGACTTGGAACACCGTCAGCTGTGTGCAAAGCAAATGCCATAACGCTCTGCTGTCTTTCCAACCCCTAGGTGTTATTTTTTTAACTTCATAGAGTCATACTAGTAAAGAAACACAAATGTTACAGAAAAATAATATTATAGGAGAGATATTGTTCTTCAGTATGAGAAATTTTGTATGTCATAATTTGTATGTCATGACTTAAATTTGGTTAATGTAGTATATAAAAATTGAATTTTATAAACTAATGGATGATAATATTTGATTGACCTATAATTTACTAATAGAAGAAAAAATTACAAAGTGATTCCATTATAATCATTTTAAAAGCTCAAATATCTTGGGATCAAGAAGATGACAGTGAAAATTTATAAAATTTTATTTAGTGAAAATTATAAGTCACTTCTAAATGAAACAAATAAAAGAAGACAAAAATAAATAGAAGTCAATAGAAGACACAAGGAAATGGAATCATTTATTTGCTCACTTATTAGAAGAATCAACATTGTTAAAATAGTCATCTTAACCAAAGGAGTGCAACACAATTCACATCACAATTCCTAGGGAATTTTTCCAGGACATTGAACAAATACCTCTAAAATGTGTATGGATTCATAATACCCCAATAGCCAAAACAAGACTAAGAAGAAAACAAAATAGATTCTTTAAATCTATAGTAATCAAACTACATGGTTCTAGAACAAAGACAAACTGTTAGATCAGTGAACTGAATTTGAGAGTCCAGAGAGTTAATTCCTGGTGCCATATGTGTACACTGAGCATGAGCCTAGAAGCAGTACTGTCTGGGACTACCATGGCACACTGGAGTGTGTTCCAAGTAACTGCAAGCCTCACAGCTAGGATATGCAACTGCCAGTAATGTGGCCTGCCAATAAGAATCAATGTGAAAACCACAGTAATCTTCCAAGAGCATTTGCTTGAACCAGAATTTGTTAGAATTACAATTATACACAATAGAAAATAAATCATGTCCTTTTTCATTTGTTTTTTTTGGGGGGGAACATACACACATACACAGTGATGCTCAAGGCTTACTCCTGGGTCTGTGCTTAGAGTTTAGTCCTGGTCAGGCTCAAGAACAATCTGAGGTTCTGGAAATTATGTCCAGATTTACTGCATGCCAGGCACCCTCTTTGCTATGATATTCCTCCAGTTCTATTTTCATTTTAAAAAATATCTTATTTATGGGGCCCGGGAGATAGCATGGAGGTAAGGCGTTTGCCTTTCATGCAAAAGGTCATCAGTTCAAATCCCGGTGCCCCATATGGTCCCCAGTGCCTGCCAGGAGCAATTTCTGAGCATGGAGCCAGGAGTAACCCCTGAGCACTGCCGGGTGTGACCCAAAAACAAAAACAAAAAAAATATCTTATTTAAATTTGTTGTGTATTGAAAAATACATTTAAAATATTTTTATAGAAAAATGATCCTTTAAGAGCTATTTAGCTATATCCTAGTATAGCTCTTTCTTCTTAGATTAACCCAATAATAGTAATAATTATACTGCATTATATTTAAGAAAAGGAATTCATAAACAATTTTGACATAACCTCACACATCATTCAGATAGATCATGACTGTATGATCTTTATAACTTCAATTTAGCAAATTGTAAATGAAATTTTATAGTTCTTTTAATTGCATAATGAATTCAATTTAATCTCATCATCTAAACTAGAAAGGACAGTACAAAGACAGTATAGTATAATAATAGCTGAAAAGAAAATGGAAAACTAATTGATCTGCCTTTGCCTATAGTCGCCAGCATGAAGGAAAGTAATGGTAGTTCTTAGTGAAATAAATCACATGAAAATGAGATTACTATTAGAAAACAAGTAATTATTATTAAAAACTAAACATTGCACACAGATGGTGTATGCATACATGGTGCCTGAGTACATGTCACACATCTCCTCTCTTGAGCGAGCTCCTACTTTTGAGCTGGCTAACTTCATTCTCTTTGCTCTTTCTACTTTTGCCTGTGCTTTTATTTTTTGAGCAATTTACTTATTTCTCTATCTGATCCTCTTCCTCTCCTTCATTATCTCCCAATATAATGTGTTTTTACTTAAAAAAGTGAACAATTGTGCAGAAACATCAATTGATTTGGTCACATTATTTGGGGCAGTTGTTAAATTACTGAAGAATTTAGATATTTTAAAGTTGATATGTGGTGCATACTTTTTTTTTTCAATGGTCATTAAAATTAAGATTTTTACATACTTTTGTCCAAACATTTTATCTTTCTCCTGTTGTGGTCTACCCTGTTTCAAAACTGTGGTTTTCAGAGAGGGATAAGTAGGAAACAGACATTACTTTTTAATGCAATCAAGCCTATCTAGATTTTAATATATTATCTAGATTTTTAAAAAGTAAATATTTGTTAAGTATTAACTAACTATACTTAAACTTTTACATCAGTTTTATATTTATTATTTGTAGTAATTATTGTATTTATTTTACAAATATATAAACAAAAAATTAGAAATAGCAATTTGAGGTGAATATCAAATAATGTTTAGGTTCAGTATACCTATGCAATCATTCATTTATGAAAATTTTTGACTTCTAAATTATATGGTTATACAGATCATCATGCCCTAAATTCTGATCTTCTATTAACTTACATTTTTCACTACTTCTTTTTAGAGCTGATTATATATGAGCTATTATAGAATGAATTTATAAAAACTATGTAAGAGTATCTTAGACATGCCAGAGCAATAGAATGATGGTAGGGTGTTTACCTTGCACACTGCTGACCTGAAATGGGCCTGTGCTCAATCCCCAGCATCCCAGATGGTCACCCAAGCCTGCCAGGAATGATTTCTGAGCACAGAGCCTGAGCACCTTCGGGGGTGGTAAAAAAAAAAAAAAGAAAGAAAGAAAAAAAAGAGTATCTTAGACCTTTAGAACACATAAAAAAGTAACATGCTTTCTAAATGAGATATTTTCTAAGTTTTGTTATATTAAGAAGTGACCCAACCCCCCCCCCAAAAAAAGAAAAGAAAACTTATTGGGGGCATATGATAAGGCTGTGCTTATGCTCAGCCATCACTCCTGGCAATGTAGGAGTGATCTAATATGGGTGGGTCGAACCTGAGCAAGCACCTTACCTACTATCTCTCCAGGACCAATAGTAATGATTTTTTAAGTTATTTCTTATCTATATAACATTTTATCATTTTATTACTGCTTTAGACACATGGTTTAGATATTAATTTCCCAATGAGAAAAAATAGGCATAAAGAATATTTCAGTTTCTCTTTCTACTTTTTCCCCTTAACCATACTTATGAGATAGATACTCTGTTATTGTTCATTTGCTCTCAACTATGCTGGAATATAGATTTTTCCATGTCTATCAGGTTGCTACAACACTACCCTAAACTACTACCTGAGATAAGAGCTATGTACATTTCAATAGAATAATTTTAAATAACTAGTGCCCTAAGGCAGTAGAAATAAAGACCAGGAAAACTGGTCCTTAGTAGGAAGTTTGCCCCTGCTGGTGATGGGGAGAGGAGATAGGATAGGAAAGGAAGGGGCTACTAACACTGTAATAGAGGGGAATGGTCACTGGTCTAGTGATAGGAGCTTAAATGAGGTTAAGTGACACGCATAATGCCATATTAATAACAGTATTGTAAACCACAGTGCTTAAAGGGGGTAGAGGAAAGGAAAAAAGAAAAAGAAAGTACATTAATAAACTATATTGGAAAGTCCAAAATATGAATCCACAAATATTGAGACACTTATTAACAAATGTGTCTGCACAATTCAGTGACCATTAAGAGTCTTTTTAGTTATATTGAAATAATGACTTTCCATGTGTAAATAATCAAACTTCATTATTACCAACCAAATGTTTGTGAAACTTAATTTGAAAGTTATCACAGACTGATATAAAATACAAATATTAATATTACAAAATAAAATTAGAAATCTTAGCACTTTTAAATTAGGCAGAGATTTTAAATGGGAAACAAAAAGAGCTAAGTTTTTTTTCTTTCACAATATATTATTTTTATTTATGAAATATGGCTAGAAACATTCATAATTCTATTTTAGCCATAAGATGCACACCCCCCCTTTACAAGTGTAACTTTCCTGCTACCATTGTCCTCTATTTTCCTCTTTGCCCACCCCCTGCCTGTGTTCAAGACAGGTATTCTATTTCTCTCTATATCATTGTCATGGAAATTGTTAATGTAGTTAATTCTCTAATTGAACTTACCACTCTTTGTGATAGCTTCCTATCATGGGCTTGTCCTTTCAAACTTCATCTCTATTATTTCTAGGTATTGTTATTATATTTTCTTTTATTTGTCTTAAATTCAACAGATGAATGAGACTATTCTGTATTTATCTTTCTCCCTCTGATTTATTTCACTCAACATAATAGTCTCCATATTCATTCATGTATAAGTAAATTTCATGATTTCATTTTTAAAAGCTGCATAGTATTACATTGCATAAATGTTCTGCTGTTTCCTTAGCCACACATCTGTTGTTGGGCATCTGGGCTGTTTCTATTGTGGCTATTGTAAAAAAATTGCTAATATAAACATCAGAACACAGAGGCATTATTTTATTGTGGTTTGTGGTCCTGTGGTCTATCCCTAGGAGTACTATTGCTGGATCATATGGGTGCTCTTGTCCAGTTTTTAAAGGAATCCATATTGTTTTCTAGAAAAGCTGGACTGGACATCATTACCACTAGCAGTGAATGAAATTTTGTTTCTCCATATTCACACCAGCAGTGGTTGTTCTTGTTCTTAGTGATGTGACACAGTCTCTGTGTAATGAGTAGATATTTCATTGTTGTTTTGATTTACATCTCTCTGAAGATTGGTGATATGGAACACTTTTTCATGTGCCTTTTGGCTATCTATATTCATTCTTTGAGGAAATGTCTGTTCATTTTTTCTCCTCATTTTTTGATGGGATTATATCTTTTTTCTTGTTAAGTTCTGTAAGTCCCTTGTATATCTCAGATTTTAGCCCCATATCTGATGAGTTTTGTGTGAATAGTTTCTCCTATTTCATGGGCAACATTTTCTGCCTAGTCACTGTTTCCTTTGAAGTCCAGAAGCTTCTCTGTTTAATGTATTCCATTCATCTCTGCTTTCATGGCCTTTTTATACACAAATAATTACATTAAAGAAATAATCCCATTCACAATTAAACCACCGCAATTCAAATACCTTGGAGTCAACTTAACTAAAGTAGTAAAGAACCTATACAAATAAAAATATAAATGAGGACTTCAAGGGCAACTTTTCCTGCCTGTGCCTGTCTGCCTGTGTTTCTGAATCCCTGAAGGTCTCCTCAGAGGCCTAGGGAGTGCACTCCCCAAAAAACTGAATTTTGAAGCTGCCCAGTGAGTAAATTCTGGCTGTGGGGTCACGTCTAATAAGCTGAGCTCTCTGGCCTGTGGAGGCTCTGCCCTGCTTTGCCTTTGTTCACTCTGAGGACTTCAAGGGAAACTTCTCCTGCCTGTGCCTGTCTGCCTGTGTTTCTGAATCACTGAAGGTCTCCTCAGAGGACTAGGGAGCACACCTCCAAAAAACTGTCAATTAGAGGCAGCAGAAGAACATGGCTGCTTCGTTTCGCTTCCTGGCTGCTCACTCTTTCTAACCAATGAACCCCACCACAACATTCAGGAAAAACTACACTACAACCGTGACAATGGGGAAGCCTCGCAGGCAAACATCATGCACATAAAATGAAGACAAAAGATCGGATGACCTAATAAATTCCAACCACCTGATAAACCTCTCGGATAAGGAACGTAAAATAGCAATATGGAAGATGTTTGAAGAACTCAAAGAAAGCATAGATCGATCTGAACAGAACACTAAGACAGAATTCAGAAAACTCCAAATTGAAAAAACAGATCTGAAAGACACAGTAGCTCAACTGAAAACCTCAATGGATGGCCTCGCCAAAACAGCAGCTGAGGAGAGAATCAGAGTACTGGAAGATGTGATGCAGAAAAACTCAACACAACAGAAGAAACTGGAAAAGAATCTTAAGACAAATGAACAGGCAATGGAGAAAGTACTCAGGGAATGCGAACAGATGAAAATAGAAGTCTTTGATAAACTCAGCAGAAACAACATAAGAATCATTGGAGTCACAGAGACCCAGGTAGAAGATCTCCAGGAAGAATCAACTGTCAAAGACATCATCAAAGAGATAGTCCCAGATTTAAAGACTACATGTAATCAAATCCTGCATGCCCAAAGAGTACCAGCTAAAAGAGACGCAAAGAAAAATTCCCCAAGACACATCCTCGTTACAATGACAAATCCCACAGATAGAGATAGAATACTGAAAGCAGCAAGATCAAAAAGGGAAATTACATTCAAAGGAGCATCCCTAAGACTTACCACAGACACGTCACAAGAAACTCTCAAGGCCAGAAGACAGTGATGGGATATTGTGACAAGACTGAATGAAATGAATGCCTTACCGAGAATACTGCACCCAGCCCAACTCATGTTCATGTATCAAGGAAGAATACATAGCTTCATGGATAAACAACAGCTCAGAAACTTCACAGATTATAAATCAGCCTTAAAGGAAAAACTGACAGGTTTACCGTAAGACGAGAGAGACCAACAAACACAGCAAGCTTATCTAAAAAGATGACATTAAATTTTATGACGTTCATCTCCCTCAATGTCAATGGACTAAATTCACCAATTAAAAGACACAGAGTGGTAAAATGGGTCAAAAAGATGAATCCAACCTTCTGCTACCTACAAGAAATGCACCTGAATAGTCAAAACAAACATAGACTCAAAAATCAAAGACTGGAGGAAAATCATCCAAGCAACAAACACCCACATAAAATCTGGGGTGGCTATATTAATATCTGATGACACCCACTTTATACTCAGAAAAGTGATAAGGGACAAAGATGGACACTTTGTGATATGTGCAACAGGAAGAAATCAGACTATTAAACATATATTCACCCAATGAAAGACAGGCAAATTACTGACAAATTACTGACAAATCTGAAAGAAGAAATCAATAATAATTGTGGGAGACCTCAACATGGCCCTATCAACACTTTATAGGTCAACCAGACTGAACCCCAACAAAAACATACTAGCCTTAAAAAGAGTAATGGAAGAAAGAGGATTAGTAGATATATATAGGTCACTCCATCCCAAAAAACCTTGATACACAATCTTCTCCAATGTACATAGGTCATTCTCCAGGATAGACTACATGCTGACACATAAAACATACCTCCATAAAATCAAGAGGATAGAAATCTTGCAGGCTACCTTTGCTGACCACAATGCTCTGAAATTAGATGTGAACTACAAAGCAACACAGAAGAAAAACTTTAACAACTGGAAATTAAACACCCTGCTACTGAACAACCAGTGGGTCCGAGCTGAAATCAAAAAGTGAATCAAAACTTTCCTGGAAACAAATGATAATGAAGACACAAACTGCCAGAATCTATGGGACACAGCAAAAGCAGACCTGGGAGGATAATTTATAGGTCTACAAGCACACATCAAGAAGGAAGAAGGTGCATACCTAAATAACTTAATGACGCAGCTCAAAAAATTAGAAAATGACCAACAAGAGGAACCAAAATTAGTGAGACAGAAAAAATAACAAAGCTGAAAGCGGAACTCAATGAAGTAGAAAACAAAAAAACAATCCGAAAGATCAACGAAAGCAGAAATTGGTTCTATGAAAAAATATACAAGATTGATATAGACCACTGGCAAAACTCACAAAGAAAGAGAGAGAGAGAAATCTGATAACCCCTGTTAGAAATACAAAATGGAGCAAAGAAAGCCTCTTCAACAAGTGGTATTGGCACAACTGGTAAGCCACAGGCAAAAAAGTGAACCCATACCTTTATCTAACACCATCCACAAAGGTCAAAACAAAATGAATTAAAGATCTTGATATCAGACCTGAAATTATAAGGTATATAGAAGAAAATATAGGCAAAACACTCCATTACATTTAACCTAAAGGCATCTTCAAAAAGGAAACACCAGTGTCCAAACAGGTGGAAGCAGAGAAAACTTCTTGAAAACAATCCTGTTGGATTGGAGAGATAAATCATTAGATTGGAAAGCATACTTTCTCTGAAGGATGCTTGATTCTTGACACCAATTAGTCTTCTCTGAGTACTACCAGAAATAATTCCTAAACCAAAAAAGATAGTTTCTTTGTTAATGTTTCTTATTGAAAAATTTATTTAAGGTCCACATCCTAGAAATCTTCAGGGATTACTCCTGGCTGGAGTTGGTGTGCACAGGAGACTATGTGGAGTCTGGAATTGAATCTAGGTCAACGCTTTGCAATGAAAGTGTCATACCTTTTTGTACTATCTTTTCAGCCCCACGGATAATAAAATTTCCTTTTAGGAAATTAGGAGAGAATAAATGAAATACATAAGAAATTGAAAGGCGGGGCCAGGCAGTGGTGCTGGAGGTAAGGTGTCTG
>PVKC010049685.1:0-10691 GCA_004027635.1 Crocidura indochinensis
AGTTTTAACAGTATTTAAAAAAAAAAAAAAGCTCATACATTTAAGTACAGTGGGTGGAGTGCTTGCTTTAAACATGGCAGACTCAAGTTCAATTTCTAGCACCCCATATAGTCCCTAGACCCTGCCTGGAGTGATTGATCCTTGAGCAGAATCAGGAGTAAGCTCACCACCAGATGTTCTCACCCCAAAAAATCTTGTAAAAAAAAAATGAAAATTAAGTAAGTGCATATATTCAAAAAGTCATTTAATACCAGATTTATTCTCTGCCTAATTCTGGCTTTGAAATATTCCAAAAATTAACAAAAAGCTAAATACAGGATTTAAGAGAATTGAGAAGTTTGACATCCAGAGAGCATAACAAACAAGTATGAGGGCCTTCAGCATCACATTAATAACAAAGAGGAGAGGGAATCAATGAAAATAAATCAAAGGCTTGAGAACTCCTCCCCCAGAAGACAGGAAAGCCAACTGATTTAGTTCATCAAAAGGAACAAATAAGTGTTCAGATCCAAGATTCCTGATTTAAAGAAAGGTAAACTTGGTAAATTTGTGGTGATGACAGAAAAGAAAATTAGGCCTATAAAAAAGACATCAAAATGATTACAAAATAATTTAGTAGGACTTCTCTAAAGCTAGAACTTACTCAGCAGAACTTTGTAACAGTATTTATTGATATTTTTACTATTGACAAAAACCTCATCTAATTAGAAGCTAAAAATTGATGGAATAATAAGTTTCTTGAACAATGATGCAGATTAGAGAATTTGGTTTAAGTTGGAAAGGGCAGAATTTAAAGAATACAGGTGAAAAAAAACTTGTAAAAATTAAGCTTTCATTTTATGTAAATATTAGGAATTGTCATTTAAAATATGCTATATTACTAAGTGTTTTCTATACATTCTTGATTTAATTATACCAGACCAATGAAATGTAAATAGATTCAACAGGAGAAAAAAAGTTATGTAACTTCCATTAATGGGCCTGCAGTGCACATAGGAGGTGGTAGGTGTCATCCAAAAACAGACCCATAAAAATCAAATTATTTCTTGTTTTTTTTTCAATGCTGAATTATATCATGTAGTCTTATATATTTGTGTTTGATCCTTATTATATTTTCATAATGCAAATATTTTGCAAATAGTGCAAAATTACTTTTCCATGTTTACTATTATACTAGGAAAAAATAAATGAAAACCTGGAAAAAATGAAAGAGCTAACAGCATTTATATTATTGCTATGGTTATGGCTGATATATTTTAGCTTTTATTGCATTTCGTATTGATCTTAAATTAATAATTATTGTTTTGTTTTGTTTTTGGGCCATACCCGGCAGTGCTCAGGGGTTACTCCCGACTCCATGCTCAGAAATTGCTCCTGGCAGGCATGGGGGACCATATGGGGCACCGGGATTCGAACCGATGACCTTTTGCATGAAAGGCAAACACCTTACCTCTATGCTATCTCCCGGGCCCCTCCAGATCAATCTTGTATAATCTATTTCTAGTCACTTTTCCCAAGTTATTTAGTATTTTTTTTTGAGGGGGGAGCCCACACCTGATAATGCTCTGGCCTTACTCCTGACTCTGCACTCAGGGATCACTCTTGATAGGCTGAGGAGTCAATATGGAGGGTACCAGGGATCAAACCCGGGTCAGCTGCATGCAAAGCAAGTGCCTACCTACTCACTGGTACTAATTGCATGAGTCCCATTTAATATTTTATTTATTTATTTGGTGTTTTTTTTGGCCACATCCAGTGACCCTCAGGGGTTACTCCTGGCTATGCGCTCAGAAATCACTCCTGGCTTGGGGGACCATATGGGATGCCGGGGATTGAACCTTGGTCTGTCCTGCTTCAGCCAAATACAAGGCAAATGCCCTACCACTGTGCTATTGCTCCAGCTCCCTATTTAGTAATTTAAAGCAAATCTCGGCCAATCACTAAATATCCTTAAATATTTCAGCAAGGTACATGAATTTAATGATATAAATTTTCTTATATTGGGGCCAGAGTAATAGTACAATGGAGTGATCCCCGAGTCAGGAGTAAGTCCTGAGTATAGCCAGATGTGGTCCCCAAACCAAAAAAATTAATAAATTTTACTAGATTATGTTTTTGCCAGGTTTCTATGTGTTCTGTACTGGAGGGGGAACCCTCCATTTATTTATTTATTTATTTTTTTGGTTTGGGGGCATTTTTGGCAGGAAACCATATAATGTTGGGGTTGGATCTCAAGTTTTTTACTTGGAAGACATGTGGCATTAGCATAATGAAAATTCTCTCTATTTCCTCACTTATCTTTTTAAAGTGGACAGCTATGAAGTATGAAAAAGTATCTTTTTTTGCTTTTTGGGCCACACCCAGTAGACTCGGGTTACTCCTGACTTTGCACTCAGAAATCACACTGTTTGGGGAGCGAGTGTCCATATGGAATGCTGGATTGCCAGATCCATCCCTGGTCAGCCACATGCAAGGCAAATGCCCTACAGCTGTGCTATCACTCTAGTTCTGAAACGTCATTATTTTGTTTGTTTGTTTTGCTTTTTTTGGGCCACACTTGGCACGGGGATTTACTCCTGGCTATATGCTCAGAAATCGCTCCTGGCTTGCGGACCATATGGGAAACCGGGGATCGAATTGTGGTTCATTGGGGGTCAGCCATGTGCAAGACAAATGCCCTACCACTGCACTATCGCTCTGGACCCCGAAAAATAATTTTGTAAGGAAGTTTTTCCTTTTTTCTGACTGCTTAAACAAGTAGATTTGAGTACCTAGCACATGGGAAATGCTGTCAACTTAACTTCATGTTTTCCTTACATGCATATGAACAGGGAAACAATACAAAAGAATTACAATGATACAATTAGCCTGATGTGTGATCCCCACACTTCTGATGTAGTTTTCTTCCCATGAAGGTACTGGTGATTGCAAACAACTTTTAGGAGACTGGCAGCTGTTTGCCCCGTGCTCACTCCTCCATGTACTCACTTAAAAGTTTTTGTTGTTGTTTGTATTTTTGTAAAACTATTGGCTGCTAGGAAGTATAAGCAAGTATGAAAACAAAGAGAAGACTTTCTTCAGTTGGCCTTTTGGTTGCCTTCCATATGCCCTAAGGGATAGGTTCCAAGGCCATTTGACTAGGCCCTTGCTGTGATGTGCTATTGGCAACCATAGCTGAATTTAGAGAGTTCTTGGCATGCACTTTAAAAAGAACTATTACACATATTGTTATTACATAGGACTAGGTAAAGAAAGGTGACCCAGGTGATTTCATAGAGCTCCAGCATAAAAGTGAGGAGGCTGAACAAGAGTTCAGTGTGTGCCCTTGCATGCATATGAATAGGGAAGTCATAGCCTAACAACTCCACAGCCAAAACAAATACAGCCAAACCTTACTACCATAAATACCATTAAATTTATTTGGCATCCTCTAACTTCCTCTTCTTAACTCCTTGTAATTTACTTTCTACATCTTTCCTTGAGAGCTCTTTCAAAAGTTCATCAGCCAAATCTTGGTTTGTTGTTGTTGTTGTTTTGTTTTTTGGTTTTGGGCCATACCTGGTGACACTCCGGGGTTATTCCTGGCTATACACTCAGAATTCACTCCTGACCTGGGGGACTGACCAAATGGGATCAAACCGGGGATCAAACCCAGGTTCATCTTGGATCAGCTGTGTGAAAGGCAAACACCCTACCTCTGCGCTATCGCTCTGGCCCCCCAAATCCTGGGTTCTAATGTAATCTGTGTTCTGTGTATCCTTTCTTTGGTATATTAAAAAGGCCTTTGTCTTTAAGTGTTTTTGGTTGTTTTTATTTTTACCTCTGTAATAGCAAATAATTCTATTTGTAGGGGGCTGGAGTAATAGTACAGTTGGTAAGGCATTTGCCTTGCATACAACAGACCTGGGTTTGATCCATGGTATCCCAAATGGTCCCCCAAGCACCTCCAGGAGTATTCCTGAATGCAGAGCCAGAAGTAACCCTTGAACATCACACCCCAAAACACTCCCTTTCTCAAAAAAAAACAAAAAACAAAACAAAAAACCTTACCATATATTTTCAGGATTTTCTGTATCTTTTCTATGGATGGGGCTTAGCTGTAGTGCTGGGGGTGGGACTGTAGTGGGGATGTGGCTTTTGTCCTGGTGACTTTTAGAAGTTCTATCTGTGCCTAGAAGATTGAACTGGGGTTCCTGAATACAAAACATGCCCCCCACCCCCAGCCCTTTAAGTTATCTCTTTGGCCCTGGATCTTAGACTTCTAATGTGGTCTTTGTTGGGATTTGAAACTGTCCTTTGGCTACAATGAGAGCTAAGTCATATACTTTCACTCTTTTTTGTTTGCTTGCTTTTTCATTTTTGGTTTGTTTGTTTACTTGTTTGGGAATCATACTATCAGTGCCACAAACTTGGGATCTTTCATTGGATTAGCCTCAGGGTCCTTCATTCAAGTCTTTGTTCAGGTTGTTCCCCCTCCCCCTTCCCACCCTTCAACTCTTTTTTTTTTTTTAAGCAGTTTATTGATTGATTGGTTTGGGGTCACACCTGGTAATGCTCAGGGTTTACTCTTAGCTCTCTGATCAGAAATTGACCCTGGCAAGCTCAGGGGATGCCAGGAAGGAACCCGGGCACATCCTGGGTCGTCGGAATGCAAGGCAGATGCCTCACTGCTGTGCTGTCTCTCCAGCCCTAATACCCTTCCACTCTTTAATGGGACTCCTGAGTAGATTTTGGTTGTCATCTCTGCTTCTCCCTTAACCTCACTTTTTGTTCTCTATGATCTTGCTCGAAGAGTTTATTTGGGGTTGAGGGGAGAAAGGAAATAGGGAGTTGCTGGTGAAGGTACAACCAGCAGTACTCCAGTGTCCTTGTAGTTTTATTCTTGGCTTTGTGCACACATATTACCCCGGAGGGATCCAACTTGGGTCTGCCAAGTGCAAGTAGCCTATCTGCTCTCCTATCTCTCCGGTTCTTCCAAAACTGCTTAACCCATTTTGCATTGCATTTAGATCCTAGACATCATTACCAGTTACCTCCAATTTGGGACCACCCTAGATGATCATGACAGCAACTGAAAAGGACCACTACTTGGCAGATTTTAGATCTGATTGAGTCTGAGGATTGTATAGCATCCTAGTATTTCCTTCTAGGCATTTGGATGCTGATTGACTTTTATTAATCTGTGACCTCACTTTCTATATCTGTAGACTGCTTTTTCTGAGGTCTTGAAAACTTGCTTTGTTTTGCAAATCCTTGCCCAGAGAGTCATATTCCATTTTGTTACCTTCTATGCTCTGACCCAGGTTATACTGGCAGAGTCTTCTGGGTATTGGGCCTTTCACCTTAGGACCATGCTCCTCCCCGCTAGTGGGTCTTAGCCATTTCTTCCCAGAAGCTGTCCTGCCTTTTTCTCCTTGTGCCCCATACTTCCTGCTCAAACCTACTGAAAATTTCTGTTATTTCTGGATATGGTACTTCACACATCAACACAGTACCTGACCTTTCAGTACCATCTTAAATTCTTCCTGAAAATTGGAGAGGACTACAGATGTAACTATTTCAAAAGTTGATTTTGCAATATGGAGATTCTTTTAAAAAAAGTGAAGATTGAGCTCCCATATGATCTAGCTATACCATATATACCCTATGATCTAGCTATACCATCTATATATACCCTAGGAACACACACACACTAAACAACACAAAAATCCATTCCTCATACCTATATTCATTGCAGTGTTATTTGCTATAGCCAGACTCCGGAAACAATCAAGATGCCCTTCAACAGGTGATTGACTAAAAGAAACTGTGGTACATATACACAGTGGAATATTACACAACCATCAGGAGAGATGAAGTCATGAAATTTCCCTATATATGGGTGTACATGGAATCTATTGTGCTGAGTGAAATAAGTCAGACACACACATACACACACACACACACATACACACACACACACACAGAGAATAGTCTCACTCATCCATCTATGGGTTTTAAGAAAAATTAAAGACATTATTGTAATAATGCCCAGAGACAATAGAGATGAGGGCTGAAAGGACTGGCTCATGATATGAAGCTTACTACAAAGAGTGGTGAGTACAGTTAGAGAAATAACTACACTGACAATTGTGACAGTGTTAATGAGTGAGAGAAGTAGAATGCCTGTCTCGAATACAGGCGGGGAGGGGGGAAGGAGAGAGATTGGGGGCACTGGTGATAGGAATGTTGCACTGTGAAGAGGTTTGGTATGCCTCTTGTATGGGTTCTTTTTTCATCTTCTTTTCTTCCCATTATGATTTTTTCATTGACTATTAAAAGAGAAAAGCAGCAGAAGGGGCTGGAGGGGTGGCACTAGAGGTAAGGTGTCTGCCTTGCAAGCGCTAGCCAAAGAAGGACTGCAGTTCAATCCCCCGGGGTCCCATATGTTCCTCCAACCCAAGGGCAATTTCTGAGCGCTTAGCCAAGAGTAACCCCTGAGCATCAAACGGGTGTAGTCCAAAAAAACGAGAGAGAGAGAGAGAGAGAGAGAGAGAGAGAGAGAGAGAGAGAGAGAGAGAGAGAGAGAAGCAGAAACAAATGAAAAACTGAAGAAAGATACCCCTTCTTAGGAATCAGCAACAGTGACTAAACAGTGTCCACCACCCTGCTGGAGGGGGTGATGCTCAATGTTGGCAACTCATTATCTTTTTTCAGAGAAGATGAGCATCTAGAGTCTGTTATGAAATTTCTTGGTTTTATTTGTATGTTCATTTGTTTGCTTTATTTATGGCCACACCTAGCTGTCTTAGCATTTATATCTGGCTCTATGCTCAGGCATCACTCCTGGAGATGCTTTGGGGACCAAACCAGGGGTCTCTGCAGTCCCAAATCGCCTAATTTTATTTTATTTTATTTTATTGGTGTCGGAACGGACCACATCCAGTGGTTCTCAGGGTTACTCCTGGCTGTGCTTGGGGACCATCTGAGGTACTGGGGATTGATCCCAAGTAGGCCACATGCAAGGCAAATATCCGACCCAATATACAACCCAAATCCCCTAATGTTAAATATTAGCAATCAATTCAAAACATGTTATTCTTTGGGGGAGGTTGGTTTCAGAACATACACTCCTGACTCTTTCACTCAAAAATCATTCCTGGCAGTGCTATAGGAACCATATATGGTGCCAGGGATTGAACCTAGCATGCAAGGTAAGCATCTTATGTACTGTACTATCTCTTCAAACGAATTTAAAACCTTTGAAGCACCATTTAAAAGACTTAACCAAACCACTGTGAAGGTTGTCAAATCTGGATCAGCTTTCATTGACCAGTCATCCACCTCAAATATTCCTGATTTGTAGTCCTTGCTGTCCAGACATCCTTGAAAGCAAGCAACTGTATATCTGTGACACCTACTTGCATGTTTTTTTGTTTTGTTCCTAATGTTATTGCATCAGCTCGGTGCTGCTCTCTCCAGACATTCTAATCCCTACTCATACCTAATAAATATCTGTAAGCTCTAAGTCAAAACTGATTGTCAGGCATGTTTGGCTTTTCTGCACAAATAACCCAGCAAGCAGCAGAAGTATCAAATAAAAACAAGTTGACAGATGATCTCTATACCAAGTCCTGGGAGATTAGCCAAGGTCGGGATTAGATTCCCAGTCCACAAGTCCATAGATCGGGAGCTAGAGGACAAGAAGTTGAGTAACTTGGGGTGAAGAGTCAAATCAAATACTAGACACAAAATACTAGCATCAGAATAGAACTTGATGACTGTTACCAAAAGAATAGATTAAAAAAACAAACCATGTAGAATCTTTGGTTTTTGAAGGAACTGGAAAAAGAAAGGATAGTTTATATTTTTGGAAAAACTGCTGTGTGGTAGATATATTGTAAAGTTATATCCAAGTTTCTGAGAGATCAAATAATTTATTCATGTCACATAGCAAAATTGTTGTAGAGTGAGAAGTTATTGGTTTTCATTTCTTTGAGTATCACACAGCATGGTTCTCAATTTAGGCTGAATATTAAATCACCTCAAAATTTTTATCATGTGTTTCTGTATTTGGAGAAGATATCAATCAGTATGTCTGGAATTTAGTCTTTCCTGGAGGAGCTTTAAAAAATAAAAGTCAAGGACTGGAGAGATTAGAGAAATAGTTCAGGGGTTAAATCACTTGCTTTGCAAGTGACCGGGCCAGATTTGATCCATGGCCTATGGCCCTCAAAACACCACAATGAGTGATGCTTAAACACAGTCAGGAGTAAGTCCTGAGCACAACCTGGTGTGGTCCACACTTCTCAATCAAAAATTTTTCAGATGCCTAGGTGGCACCCCATACTATTAAATATACTCTTATGTATAAGGTTTCAGGCCTCAGCAATTTTCAAAGTTCTCTAGAGTATGTGAGTTGCAGTCAGGGTTGTGCACCACTGCACTGAGCTTGCTCACAGAAAAGGTAAATAGTGATTTAGACAGTAGGGAGGCCAGTTAAAGTCTGGCACTATTATAATTATAACTTTTTTTCAGTGGAAATATACCCATAAACTCTCTCTCCAATCTAATAACCAAATGTAGGTAATGAAGAAACAGGAAACAGTCATCTGAAGTACTAATTTTTCAATTATTGGGTTTTGTTTTCTTTTTTCAAAGTGTGTACAATTTGGTGGTTTTTACTACAGTCACTGCATTGTGCTATTATCACCTCAGTCAATATTAAAACATTTTCATGCCTGAGAATATAACTCTACCCTTCATCTGTCATTCTTTAAGCCTAAATAATCACTTTTCTCCTTCAATGGATCCTACCTGTTTTGTGTTTCTGTGTGATACAAGTTGAATAATGTTTGCTAGGCACGGGTTCTATATTGAGCCATATCTCTGGCTAATCTACATTGTTCTGACACAGATGTTGTTTATTTTGGTGATGTATTTGGTGGACCATACAGTGCCAGGGCTTAAACCTGAGGCTCCCACATATGAAGTATGGTCTCTAGTTAGTTCTCTGAGTCACTTCCCCAAACTTCAATTTGGAAGGGGGCTGTTGATTGAATTTGGGCACACACCCAGCATTACTCAGGACTTACTCCTATCTCTGCACATGGGGATTCACTTACAGAGTTCTCAGGGGTGTCAGTGATCGAATCTGGATCAGTTTCATGCAAGGCAAGTGCCCTATCTGCTATACTATATTGCTCTGGCCACATATATGTTGGTTTGTTGGTTTTTTTTTTTTTTTTCCAATCCAGGTGCTTTATTGATATAGGACCTGTGATTATCTCCTGTTTTATTTTGGAGCCATACCAGGCAGTGCTCAGGAACCCTGCATTTTATATTTGACAATGCAGAGTCAAAAAAAAACCAGGAACCCAGGATACCACATACAAAGCACACCTTCAAAGCCTTTTAAGCCACTTCCCCATCCCCTGGGCAAGATAGTAATTTGAATGGAATAGAACGCTTATTAAAATGTCATAAATATGAAAGATTTCTTTTGTGTGTGTGAAACAATAGTATTTACTTTTTTAAATTTTTTTCAAAAGTGGGTTTTATTCAGATTAGTCTGATCTTGCAAAGTTGGACCTTCTCATTTCCATTGTTTCATTTCATTTTCATTTCATTTATTTTTATTTCATTGTTGCATGGTTGGCGACCATGTATCTCAACTGTGGCCTCATTGAGCTCCACTTCATTCCTGGATATTTTGGCCCACAAAGATTTTGTTTTCAAAATTTTCTGCAGGATAACAACCTTTTGGAAGGGGTCCAGTGGAGCTGGATTTACACTGTTCTTGCTGTCTTCAGGAGGCACTGTGCCTGTACTGGGAGAGCCTGCTAGGTTGCCTTCACTAACACCTAAGACTCTCACTCTCTCACAAGGTCTTATTGTAACTCTGCAGGGAAAATTCTGAGAAGTCATGCTCCTCTCCTGCCATGTCATAAATGACTGGGAGGAACCTTGGCCGCCATCAGTTGTAATCTTTCCTGGGACATTCGTGGTGTCTTCCCATTCTGGTGAAGTGATAGTTTGGGAATTCATTTTAGTAAAGTCAGGGGTTGTATCTTTTTCTTCCCCAAGTGGACCTTTGGAGACTTCTCCAAAGACTTGGAAGTCTTGGCCTTTGAGAGGCCCTCAGATTCATAAGTGGCAGAACTGGGTAACATGTTTTGGAGAGGACGGAGGTCGAACATCACAGAATTTTTCACTGAAAGACTGCAAAGCAGGCAGTTGAGTTTTGATTTTGTCTCACAGGAACATGTATCTGGATGCTTCCCGTACCTGTTTAGTACATGGGCCCAAGCAGCAGTATTTATACTTACTGTTCACCTTGGGTTTTGAAACCTTGGAGCAGTGGTCTTCAAACTACGGCCCGCAGGCAACATACTGTATTTGTTCCCATTTTGTTTCTTCACTTCAAAATAAAATATATGCAGTGTGCATAGGAATTTGTTCATAGTTTTTGTTTTTACTATAGTCCGGCCTCCAACGATCTGAGGGACAGTGAACTGGCAGGGGTTTGAGGACCCCTGCCTTGGAGGATGACACAATTTTGGTTTCAAGGTTTGTTTTGGAATCGCAAAGGCTCTGAGCCAGGATCGGCGTAAAATTAAAAAATAGTACCGGCTCATGATTTGCATGATCATTTTTAAAAAATGAGCGCCTAGCATCTTTTTTTTTTTTTTTTTTTTTTTTTTTTTTTTTTT
>PVKC010049686.1:0-10673 GCA_004027635.1 Crocidura indochinensis
GTTGTTCCCCCCCCCCCCAGAAGGCATGCATTCTTAGGAGATGCGTGGTGAACTGTTCAGAGTTTAGTGGTCCAATGTTGGCAGCATTGGAAATGATGAAGTAAATGCAGATCAGAGTAGTGGGAAGTCATGGCCTTCTCTCACCCTCACTTTCTCTCAGTTGGAGGCTCCTGCAGCAGTGGGAGGCTGGGGGTACACGTGGGACAGGAGACCAGCAGCTGGCCTACCCAGCAGGAAGGCACAAGTGTGCTCTTCTGTTAGAACAACCTGAACGCATTCAGACGTGAGTTTCACTTGGGGTGAACCACTGCTTCATGGTTCTATCACAAAATTTTCTCCTCTTTTTCTCTCCCAGTTCAAATCCACCTCCAATAAGAATGTGTCCGTGGTTGGGTGGATGGTAATGATGGCTGATGACCCGGAGCACCCAGATCTCTTCTTACTGACCGACTCTGAGAGGGGTGAGTCATCCCAGTAAGGCCACCTTTACTTGGGCTTCTTATCAGGAGGCAGTTTTCTGCCATTTTATTGGACATAATCGTACTCATTAGTGTGTTGAGATCTTCTTAGAGATTCCAAGTTCATTTAGCAGGAAGGGAGGAAGGCTGGGGGGAAGTGGAAACTCTGTTTACCTCTGTTAACTCAGAATCTTACCTGGGTCCAGAGAAAGCCTCAAAAGGGGCCAAACCTCTGATCTTGTATGCAGTTGGCCCAGCTTTGAGCCCTGATACTGTGAGTTCCCACCAGGCATCAAACCAAGACAGCCCTAAGCACCTTTTGCTGTAAGCTCTTCTCCAGAGATCTTCAGTTTGCCACCCTCACTGTACTCAGTGTCATCCTCAAATTCTCTATTGGCAAAGGTTTTCCATTGAATGATTTTTTTTCCTTTAGTGGAAAACCTTTTTTGCTCTTTGGCTCCAAACCAACAAAATAGAAATTCATAAGCGAGTCCAATTCATAGGCTTTCTGAATCAAAATTGTGTGTAATTATAACATAGAGAAAAGTGGGGGCCGTAGAAATAGCACAGCGGCGTTTGCTTTGCAAGTAGCTGACCCAGGACCTAAGGTGTTTGTTTCGAATCCCAGTGTCCCATTTGGTCCCCCGTGCCTGCCAGGAGCTATTTCTGAGCACCGCCGGGTGTGGCCCAAAAACCAAAAAAAAAAAAAATAAATAAAACAAAAAACAAAATAACATAGAGAAAAGTCCATACTTGTTGGAAAAACCTGGCATTAGCAGTGGAGTTATATTACATTTTGTTTTGTTCCTTGAGTGCTTTCATTGGCAGCACAGGTACTAAACCATGTTGTTCTGTGATGCCTGGTAGGATGATCCTCAGAGTCACTTTCTTTTTGTTTTCCCTTGTTTTTATCATTGCAGGAAACTCGTACAAGTTCCAAGCTGGCAACAGGATGAATGCGATGCTGTGGTTCAAGCATCTGAGTGCTGCCTGCCACAGCAACCAACCACAGGTGAGCTGGCCTGGTACAGACATGGTGTCCTGCTTCTTTGTCTGGATGACAAAAGTGCTCACAGGTCACTCCCAGCAGTGCTGGGGGCCACGAGGTGCCAGGGACCATATCTGGGCCCCCTGCATGCCAAGCCTACAGTTTATCGGCCCTTTGTCCCATCTCCCCAGCCCTAACAGGGTGTTTATATAACCAGGTCTTAGAATTTTAAACAGGCACTCGAGCATTGGTGTTGTATGTGATAAATAATCCAGTTATGCTCATATTGTCAGTTTTTCAGAAGCTGATGCAGATAAGAGATTGGGGGAGTTGTTATTCTTTTTGTGTGGTTTTTAGTATTCCTAGACTTTAAAATTATGGGAGCTGCTGTGCTTTTTAGAAGGCAGGGCACAGGTCAATGTTGTGCCTGCTGGCATAGCTTTGGAAAACTGGTAAAAAAAAAAAAAAAAAAAAAAAAGACAGAGTGCTTTCCTTAAACCTCCTGAAACCTGTTCTAGACCTTGCCTGGAAAACTGTCAAAACTGTCAACTAGCTTTTAAAAACAAATTGTGCTCCTAGTTCAAAGAATTTACTGTACTACATATTTGAACTCAAATGTAGAAGGAATCCAATTAAACATGATTGTGTAAACAAAACTATTACATGCTCTGTTGGTTTTGTTTTAGTCACAAAGTCCTGTCAGAATTTATCTAGTCCATTTTACTATTTCAGACATATTTCTATGATGATTTCGAATTTAGACTTATCTGTTGAATGGAGAACATTGTGGGAATTGATTGCGATACATACAAAGGAAGAAATCCCAGGATAAGAACAATAGAAAGGGTATTTGTTCACTGGGAATCCTAACCCCCAGCCGTCTCCTCTCCTCAGTACATCTTCCTACCCTGTGACCATCCAGAGAGCCCACAGTCTTAGACAAGAGTGATTCTGTGGGGCCAGGGAGAAAATACAGGGGTTAAAACACTTGCCTTGGGGCCAGAGAGATAACATGGAGGTAAGGCATTTGCCTTTCATGCAGAAGGTCATTGGTTCAAATCCTAGCATCCCATATGGTCCCCTGAGCCTGCCAGGAGCGATTTCTGAGCATGGAGCCAGGACAGGAGTAACCCCTGAGCACTGCCGGGTGTGACCCAAAAACTTAAAACCAAAAAAAAAATGAAAAACACTTGCCTTGCATGCTTGGACCTTCAGTTCAATCCCCAGCACCACACATGCTCTCCTCTGAGCACCACCAAGTGGGGCTAATTTTTTTTGGTTTTTGTTTGTTTGTTTGTTTTTAAGATGAGGTTGCCCATGGTTTCTCCCATCCAGATTTCACCATGCTGAAGAGTGTTAACACCTGTCATTGACAATGCCTTAGAGTGTTGTAGTACTTTATGGTTATTCCTAAATGTTGGCCATACCAATCTGATTCTTGATTTTTCCTAAACGTTGGCCATACCAATCTGATTCTTGATTTTTTGTTTTGTTTTGTTTTGGATTTTGAATCACTCCCAACCAGTGCTCAGTGGTTGCTCCTGGCTCTAAGCTCAAGGATTACTCCTGGCAGTACTTGGGGGACCATATCAGACAGATGCCAGGGATCGAACCCCGGTCTGTTGTGTGCAAGTCAAACACCCTACTCATACCCCTGATTTTGTTGTTGTTGTTGTTTGTTTTGGGGCCATACCCAGAAGCACTCAGGTTTACTCCTGGCTCTGTGCTCAGAACTCATTTCTGGCAGGCTTGGAGAATCATAAGGAATGCTAGGGATCAAACCCGGGTCGACTGCATGCAAGGCAAACACCTTACCCACTGTGCAACTGTTTCAGCCCCCCAAATTCTTGATTTTTTGCAAAAGCTTTCCATTAGAAAGATGGAAATAGGGGCCTGGGAGATAGCATGGAGGTAAGGCGTTTGCCTTTCATGCAAAAGGTCATCAGTTCGAATCCCGGTGCCCCATATGGTCCCCCGTGCCTGCCAGGAGCAATTTCTGAGCATGGAGCCAGGAGTAACCCCTGAGCGCTGCCGGGTGTGACCCAAAAACCAAAAAAAAAAAAAAAAAAAAAAAAAAAAAAAAAAAAAAAAAGAAAGATGGAAATATCGGGACCCACTAAAATCAGGCAAGCTCAGAAAAAAGACTACTTTGAAAACAAATCATACTTAAAATATCCTTTGTCAATCTTCTGTTTTCTAGGCGCCTACGAACTTGATGACTTTTGAATGAAGCCTAGGAAGGATGGAGGTGTGGTGCTGCTACCGTGGGCGGCGGGAGCCTGCCGGGAGAGCACCGGCTACAAAGCAGCCTTGTGCCAGGCAGCGCCCCGAGGTGCCCGCCCAGCCTTTGGAGTTCCGACCCCGAAGCAGCGCTCACTTCAGGGTGCCAAGCGAGCTCTTTCCAGACACCAAACTGCCGTGGACCCTGCTGCTCCTCTCAGAACCGACCTGTGGAAACCACTGCCTTAAAGAATGAAAGGGAAACCCACCCAAACACCAAATAGTGTGCGTGCGTCTCTGGCGGTGCTGGGCGCTCTAGCACTCGAAGGCACCCAAGCCACGCGCCCTTTAACTCGGTCCTCATGCAGGGGCAGGGCGGGCACCTCTCTTTACCGATACACTTGAAAGGAAATACTGAGGTTCTCTGTGTTGCCCCAGGAGCTGTTTTTGAGGTGCAGAGAAGCTTTGCCTTCATAGGAGACCACCCTCATCCCGACCAGCCATGTGAAAGGGGAATGTGCCCCCCCACCCCCCACTTCCTCACAAGCGTGCAGGTATTAGACGATCTCATGACGGGGCCAGATGTGAAACACTGACCTGAAACTTAGCACTGTCCTGGGTAGGAACTCAACTTCCTGCCAAAGGTAGAAAGATTGTGTGTGCGTGCATGTTCCTGCCAAAGGTAGAAAGACTGTGTGTTGTGTGTCTGTGTGTGTGTGTTGTGTGTGTGTCTTCCTGCCAAAGGTAGAAAGACTGTGTGTATGTGTGTGTGTGTTGTGTGTGTCTTCCTGCCGTCTTTTTCCTATGGGCTGCAGGGATTGTGACATCTGCCCAGGCTCACTCCGCCTCCAGATTTTTATTCACCCAACTCCCCAGCTTGTCCCTGCTCCCTGCCACAGGATACTTGCAGCACCCTTGGCCAGGAATGTTTCTTCTACAGTGTTGTTTGTGCACAGTGCCATGTTCCTTGTTCCAAGTTCCTTGTTCCTTTTCAGCGGTGTTCACCATGGAAGGCCTACGGCACTCAGGTTTCAAAGAACTGTTGGAGAGACTAGATAGAACACACAGAGGAACTTGAGGGGGTAAAGATTCTGGGACTCCTGAGTCTCAAAGCACTCTCCTTCAAGGTCTTTTCCAACAAAACTTTGCAGTGAAAACGGTCTCACAGTGCTAGATGCCACTGCTCTGGTTTTGTTCCCCACTGATCCTCCTGTGGGGGGTGAGCGTACTTCCACCACCTTCTCTGTGCATCTCCTTGCCTATCTTTTTGGTGTTTGCTTCGCTAAAGATTTCTGGAGGTGCAACCCTGTGGCTTTTGTGTGGTTTTCTTTCTTCAGTCATATGTTAGCTGGGTAGATGGAGTACAGGCCAGCCAGCCTGTGTGCCGTGTGATCAGATTTGAGCATGAAGATGGAAGGCTTATTGCTTTCTACTTCCTACATTCAAGTAGCAGCTCACAGAGAGTAAGAAACTGTGTTTGGATTCTGAGTGAGTAGCATGTCTGTATAGAGTTGTGGTTTCCAATAGAATCTTTACAGACCGTGGCAGAAATCACCGTTGTTTCTTGGTTTTCACATTTGTTTGCTCAGTTGATTCATCACTGCTTTTTTTGGTTTGGTTAGGTTTTGGGTTTTTTGTTTAGTTTTGCTTTTTATGTTTTGTTTTGGTGTGGTTTTGGTTGGGTACATCCAGCAATGCTCAGGGGCTACTCCTGGCTCTGCACTCAGGAATCTCTCCTGGCAGTGCTAGGGGACCATATGGGAGGCCAGTGATAGAACCCAGGTCAGCCACATGCAAGGCAACTGCCCTCTCCTCTATAATCTTTTTCATCCTTATGCCCTGCTTTTGAAAATCATTTGAGCATTTGCAATAAATGCCAACCAGTGAGAAGATTATGGATAAAGTTTTAATAACTCATGCACCAAATGACTGATACATAATAAGTCAAGCAAAGAAAACTTGTCACCTAAATATTTTGTGCCTTTTCAAAGAATAGACAATTCTTCCTGGTTCTTTGAGACACATTCTTTTTTTCCTTTTTTTTTTTTTTTTTTTTTTTTTTTTGGTCTTAACTAAGACTGGGTGTAACATGTTGATGAGGGTATTAAGGGTGTCTTGAATGTTGGTTGAAATAACTCACCTGTTATCTCCTTGACGTCATCATCAGTTGCACCCAGAGTAGCCTTGAGTGCTGCCTCGTCATTTGCACTTAATCCTTTGGCTCTCTTTGGAGGTTTGCTGACAGCTAGCTCAACTTCATGATCTAACAACTTGGACAGGTTCTCTGTTATTGACCAGTAGTCTCTAAATGACCCATCGAGTTTCCACTTCCCAGAATTTGCCACTTTACAAAGATTTGGAAAGTTAGCGGGAGCCAGTCGTTCATTGCCTTGAAGTTTGAATGCCTTGATGGAAGGAAATAAGCTTTATTCGTGTAGTCTAGAGCTCATCTTCTGCTTTCTTGAACGCCATTATTTCCACTCCTCCTCCTCCTGGTAATAGCATTCCGGAGAAAGACCCTCATCAGTAAAACTGTATTGCAATGCAGTTTATCGTCTCTGTGTATGCTGATATCAGCCTATGCTGACCAGTGAATGCTTTCCCAGGTGCATCTGGATCTTTTGTTACTATCCATTGTGCTGCAGCTTTGATGCCAGAGCAGGGTCTAAATCCACGACCAATCAGAGGGCTCATCCCTCGATAAATAGTAGTATATAAGGTGTATTGAATCTCCAGGTGATTTGATTTGCTGTGATGCAGTCGATTGTGGCTTTGGGATTACATAGTATATTAGACCAAGAGCAGCTGTGATGATTTTGCTTCTTAATTCCAATCCATCTTACACTAGAGGATTTATCTAGGTGGAGCAAATTCTTTCAACATTAAGGGTCCAGAATAGTTAGTCTGGTTTGATAGATGATTTTGGGGTGCTGTCTGCAACATCATATAATTTCAGAAACATTGCAAGCAAACAAGTAATTGGTAGTGAGATTCTGTCACCAAGCATTTAAGTGGCCCTGATTTCCAGACTTTAAATCTACACTGCCCCCACTGTGAGCACTGGAGGCAGGAGATGGGAAGGGGGAGGCAACCGACTGACTCTTCACTTGCAGAAGCAAATTCTAACCATGTGCCCATTGCTGCTACTCCTGAGGCACACTCATTTACAATCCATATTTAAACCACTGTAATCCCTTCTGCAAGGGAAGGAAGGCATCCCAGTGTTGCTTATCATAGAATAATCTAAGAAAACCTGCTGCAAAGACTTTTGAAATTCCTGGCTTCCATTTGGAAAAGGAAGGTGAATTAGAGCAGTCCCAGTCTTGCTGTGGCAAACAGATGATGCAAAGTGAATCGTGAAACTGGTAGCATTTCTTCGATGACTTTTGTTTTTGTTTGTTTGTTTTGGGGCCACGCCCAGTTAGGCTCGGGTTACTCTTGGCTACACACTCAGAAATTGCTCCTGGCTCGGGGACCTTAAGGGATGCTAAAGATCGAACTGAGGTCCATCCTGGGTCAGCCACTTGCAAAGCAAGCGCCCTACCGCTGTGCTATCGCTCCATTTGTTTTGTTTTCTTTGCTTTTTAGGGTTTGTTTTATTTTTGCTCTCTCGCTCTCTTTGGAATGCAGCCGCTTTATGATTTTACAGTCTGTGCTATTCTCTTTTTCTTCTGCTCAGAGATACCAGCATTGTGACTTAATCACAAATGACTTGGCCTTTCCAGACATGTGACTTCAGTGTTTTAGGGAGGGGGTTGCTCCTTTAGCAATGGCCTGTCTGTGGAGTAGCTTGTATTCAGAGGCTTCTCAGGAGAGAGATCTATGCACTCACACTCAGGCTGACACAGAGCACGTCCCCTCCAACCATCGAGGAGGAATATGGGGCAGACGTGGTCAGTGCCTTAAAACCTGAAAACAACTTCAGGGCACAAGTGTGGCTCAAATTGTTGCCCTCCTGCTGCTCCTGTTCCTTAGAGTGCCCACGATGAGCCCACGGAGGCTACCCACGTGCTCCCAATTCCCCTGGAGTTTCTGTCCTTCCCTGAACAGGCCAGGACACGGAAAACTGTCCACTAGGACCAGCTCTCAGGGCCTTCATCCGGCTGGAGTTAGAGCTTAAGCCTTCACTGTTTGACCTCTCAGTAGCCTCTTTGAGAATCAAGCCAGCTGGAAAGAGTCACTAGTCTTTGTGCTACGAAAACTACTTCCTTAGATTTTGTGATGGGTGCCCCCTTCTCCAAAAGTGAGATTGGGTTGGACCCTTTTGAACATGTGCGTAGAACTCAGAGCAAGCTATTTCACCAACTAGCATTGGTTGCCTTGAAGACACTGGTGAGACTAGATTGTACCACTCTGGTAGCTGCTGAAGGGGCTTGACGCTGACCCCGCCTTGGCAGTCGGAGGTGGGGGTGGGGACTTGGCAAGATCTGGCCTGAGGATTTTGTGCAAGGTGGAGCTATTCTTGTGCAACAGAGTCATAACAAATCTTACTGTTTGAATTTTTTGTTTGTTTATTTATTTGGGTTTGGTTTTTGAGAAGAACTAAGATTTTCCCGGAGAGGCAACTAGACGCAGTATTTTAGAACCAGTGACGGTTCCACTGGTAACCTGAGGGTTCTGAGCAGAATCTGGCAATTTGATTGTCACCATTGCAACTGCAGAGTGAGGAGACCTCATTCAAGTGCTCTGGGACTGAACTTGTCTTTTCAAGACAAACAGAAAGTATCTTACGTATTTGTTAACGCTGTCCATGCCAAGCAACAACTAAAATTCCCCTCGAAGAACCCACTCACAAGTATTCCCCAATAATTGGTGAATTACAGGGGGTGGCAGAGGAGTTATTTTATACAAAGCTCCGGACCCCACAAAGATCCAACACAGGCCCTTGGATGTTTGTGACAAGGTGAGAAACATCAGGGGCCATGGGGGTCAGGCCCCTAAGAGAATGCCAGAAACACACGCCACGGAGCCTCCTCTGCCTGCTGACTCAGGTGCTCTCCAGGAAGCCCGGCGTGCCGTGACCTCTGGCAGTGATGCATGCCCCCCCCCCCTCCGCTTCCTGGCTTCCTTTGTGTTCACGCTGCAGGTGTGAGTGCGAGAGCTGCTGTGTGTGTTTATGCCTCAGCTCCCTTCCAACCAACTCCAGTTCCATTTTCTGAACTTTATATTGAAATAAATTCCTTAAAGAAACTGATGTGTGCTAGTCCATTTCTGAACACTATTTCTGTTTTCTCATTTATAAATAAACTCACTTCATTTCGTCTCTTAAAACAGTTAATATGGCACAACCGGAGAGATAGCTGGAGGTAAGTCAGTTACCTTTCATGCAGAAGGTCATTGGTTCAAATCCTGGCATCCCATATGGTCCCCTGTTCCTGCCAGGAGCGATTTCTGAGCATGGAGCTAGGAGTAACCCCTGAGCACTGCTGGATGTGACCCAAAAACAAACAAAAAACAGTTAATATGGGGACTGGAGTGGTGGTGCAAGGTAGGGCATTTACCTTGCACACACCAACCTAGGAGTGGCCACAATCCTATCCCCTGGTGTCCCATATGGTCTAGAGCTATTTCTGAGCACATAGCCAGGAGTAACCCTTGAGTGTCACCAAGTGTGCCCCCCCTAAAAAAAAAAAAAAAACCAAAACAGTTAATACAGTCACTGTTGCTTCTCTTTGGGTCCCAGAGTAGAGTTGGACCCTAGTTTAAGATTCTGGCTCTTGGGGCCCGGGAGATAGCATGGAGGTAAGGCGTTTGCCTTTCATACAAAAGGTCATCAGTTCGAATCCCGGTGTCCCATATGGTCCCCCGTGCCTGCCAGGAGCAATTTCTGAGCATGGAGCCAGGAGTAACCCCTGAGCACTGCCGGGTGTGACCCAAAAAACAAAAAACAAAAAACAAGATTCTGGCTCTTCGGGCATCTGATTCAGGATGAACGTTGGTTCGAATCCTGGCATCCACATGGTCCCCTGTGTCTGCCAGGAGCAATTTCTGAGCACTGATCTAGAAGTAACCCCTGAGCACTGCCGGGTGTGATCCAAAAACTAAAAAAAAAAGAAAAATCTAGAGCCCCTTCTGCTAAAGCCCTGTCTTCCTGCAACCCAAGAGGTGCCAAGTTTTCCACCTTAGTTCTCTGAGGCTCCATGTCCGAGCCTCTTTGGCTCTGGTCTGGAAAGTAAGGCATTTGGGAGGGTAGGAGGGTGTTTCATAGATTCCACATACGTTTGCCTAGAGTAGCATAGAAACCCCCACTCCCTACAGGCTGGCACCTCCATTTCCGGTAGATTCCCCTCTGGAGGTCAAGAGACAGGGCCAGCTGCCTTTGAGCTGGAATTGAGCACAGTGTGGGTGTCTCTGACCCACAACTGCCCCCTCCAATGACACTTGTCCATTTTGCCTCTGAGACATGCCTGGGGTCCTAGCAGCCCCTCTGGCCTAACTTCTCCCACGCTTTACTGATGTTGTGGAAACAGCCCAGTTGCTGTGCTCCTTTACTCTGGACCCAGGGAAGGGACAAGGACAGGTAAGGAGTCACATCAGCTGACTCACATACTGGGGGGCTCTGGGCCGTGTTTGGGGCATGGTCAGGTGTTTTTCCCAGGAATGCTGCCCTCCCCACAACACTTCAGAGCCCATCTGGCCAAGCTTGTGCCTGCAGTGGAGAATGCACCCTGTCAGTGAGGATGGGAGATTGTCCGGCCCACATCAACACCTCCCTTGTTCTCTGCTTGAGTTTGGTGGTTTAACTTTTTCTCAGGCTCCCCGCATCCAGCTTTGTGGGGTTGGGGAATCTCAGAGGTGTTCTGGAACATCCTGAGCACTGCCGATGATTCTTTTTTCATTTGTTTTTTGTTTTGCGGTCATACCCAGTCCCAGTATTGCTCAGGGGTTACTTCATGCAAGGCAAACTCCCTACCACTGTGCTATTGCTCTGGCCCCTGCTGATTCTTGGGTACTCAGTGCAGATGGTGCTGGGGGCCACCAGTCCTGTTCTGAGAACCCAGCGGGGG
>PVKC010049687.1:0-10691 GCA_004027635.1 Crocidura indochinensis
CCAGAATTTTGTTGAGGATCTTTGCATCTGCATTCATCAGCGATATTGGTCTGTAATTTTCTTTTTTTGTTGAATCTCTTTCTGGTTTAGGTATCAAGGTGATGTTGGCTTCACAAAAGGTATTTGGAAGTGTTTCCGGTTTTTTCGATTTCATGAAAGTCTTGCCAGGATTGGTAGTAGTTCTTCTTGGAAAGTTTGAAAGAATTCATTAGTGAATCCATCTGTGCCTGGGCTTTTGTTTTTGGACAGACGTTAGATTACCGTTTTAATTTCATCAATAGTGATGGGGGTGTTTAGATATGCTACATCTTCTTCCTTCAACCGTGGAAGATTATAAGAGTACAAGAATTTATCCATTTCTTCCAGGTTCTCATTTTTAGTGGCGTAGAGCTTCTCAAAGTAGTTTCTGATTACCCTTTGAATCTCTGCCATATCAGTAGTGAGCTCTCCTTTTTCATTCCTAATACGAGCTATCAAGTTTCTCTCTCTTTCTTTGTTAGTTTTGCCAGTGGTCTATCAATCTTGTTTATTTTTTCAAAGAACCAACTTCTGCTTTCGTTGATCTTTCAGATTGTTTTTTGGGTTTCCACTTCGTTGATTTCTGCTCTCAGCTTTGTTATTTCCTTCTACCTCCCTATTTTTTGGGTCCTTTTGTTGAGCACTTTCTAGTTCTATGAGCTGTGTCATTAAGCTACTCAGGTAAGCCCCTTCTTCCTTCCTGATGTGTGCTTGCAAAGCTATAAATTTTCCTCTCAGTACTGCTTTTGCTGTGTCCCATAAGTTCTGATAGTTTGTGTCTTCATTATCATTTGTTTCCAGGAACTGTTGGGAAACAAAGTTTCTAATCACACGGCTGATGTATCCAGCCATGAGCTGTGGGGGAGGTCTTGGCAACAATCGTCCTGCAACAAATGACTCACACACAGAGGTTTGGGGGGACAAAAGGTTCGATCTCTCTCTCTCTCCTCTCTGTCTGTCTCTGTCTCTTTCTCTGTCTCCCTGTCTCTGTCTTCTCTTCTTTCCCTGTCTCTGATCTTCTCTCTTAATCTTCTGACTTCTGCACCTGTCTTTGCACACTCTCTTCTTCTCCCTTAATCTCTCTCTCTTTCTGTCTTGCTTCTTCTTATTCTCTATGTTTCTTCTTTCTGTCTCAGCTCTTCTTCTTCTCTATACGTCTCCCTGACTCTCCTAATCTCTTTTGCTGACAGCCCCTTCTTCCCTCTCTTTCTCCCAGTCCTTCTCCTCCCAGTCCTCCCAGACCTCCCTTTTCCTTCCTCCCTTTTCCCTTCCTCCCTCTTTCCTGTTTCCTTTTTTCCCGGTCTCTTTTTCCGCTCCCTCCCTCTCTGTCTGTCTCTTCCCCCCTTTTATCCTTTCTCTCCAACTATCACTTTCCAACTGTCACTTTCCAACTGTCACTTTCCAACTGTCACTGTCCAACTGTCTCCTTTGGCCTCCCCTTCAAACTTTATTATTTATTTATACAAAATAAATACCATACATAAAATAAATATCAAATACTCTACAGTGGAACCTTTTGATTTCCTCTTTGATTTCATCTTGCACCCACTGCTTATTCAGTATGAGGCTGTTTAACTTCCGGGTGTTAACGTTTTTCTTCATTGTTCTTTTGGAATTCACAAATTATTTCAGAGCCTTGTGGTCAGCAAAGGTAGCCTACAAAATTTCTATCCTCTTGATATTATGAAGATATGTTTTATATGCCAGCATGTAATCTATCCTGGAGAATGTCCCACGTACATTGGAGAAGAATGTGTATCCAGGTTTCTGGGGATGAAGTGTCCTATATATATCCACTAAGCCTCTTTCTTCCATTTCTCTCCTCAGGTCCAGTATATTCTTGTTGGGTTTAAGTCTGGTTGACCTATCCATTGTTGACAAAGCTGTGTTGAGGTCCCCCACAATTATTGTGTTGTTGATGTTATTTTTCAGCTTTGTCAACAATTGTATTAAATATTTTGCTAGACCCTCATTTGGTGCATATATGTTTAAAAGTGTGATTTCCTCCTGTTCTACATACCCCTTGATTAATATATAGTGTCCATCTTTGTCCCTTACAACCTTCCTGAGTATAAAGTTTGCATTATCTGATATTAGTATGGCCACTCCAGCTTTTTTATGGGTGTTGTTTGCTTGGATAATTTTCCTCCAGCCTTTTATTTTGAGTCTACGTTTGTTCTGACTATTCAGGTGCGTTTCTTGTAGACAGCAGAAAGTTGGATTCAGTTTTTTTGATCCATTTAGCCACTCTGTGTCTCTTAACTGGTGCATTTAGTCCATTGACATTGAGAGAAAAAATTGTCCTGTGATTTGATGCCTTCTTTATATCGAAATTTAGTGTGTCTTTTGGTTAGTCTGTCTTAAATTAGGTCTTTCAGTTTTTCTCTTAAGAGTGGGTTTGAGGTGTCCGGGAGATAGCATGGAGGTAAGGCGCTTGCCTTTCATGGAAAAGGTCATCGGTTCAAATCCCGGTGCCCCATATGGTCCCCCGTGCCTGCCAGGAGCAATTTCTGAGCATGGAGCCAGGAGTAACCCCTAAGCACTGCCGGTGTGACTGAAAAACCACAAAAAAAAAAAAAAAGAGTTTTTGTCTGTGAAACCATGTATTTTTCGATCAAACCGGAAAGTGAGTTTTGCTGGGTATAGTATTCTAGGTGAAGCATTCATTTCATTCAGTCTTGTCACAATATCCCACCACTGCTTTCTGGCCTTGAGTGTTTCTGGTGACATGTCTGCTGTAAATCTCAATCATGTTCCCTTGAATGTAATTTCCTTTTTTATCTTGCTGTTTGCAGAATTATGTCTCTATCTGTGGGATTCATCATTGTGACTAGGATGTGTCTTGGGGTATTTTTTCTGGGGTTTCTTTTGGTTGGTACTCTTCGGGCATGCAGGATTTGATCACATATATTCTTTAGCTCTGGAAGTTTCTCTTTAATGATGTTCTTGGCCATTGATTCTTCCTGGAAATTTTCTTCCTGGGTCTCTGGGACTCCAATGATTCTTAAGTTGTTTCTGTTGATCTTATCATAGACTTCTATTTTCATCTGTTCCCATTCTTTGACTATTTTTTCCATTGTCTGTTCGTTTATTTTAAGTTTTTTTCAATCTCTCCCTCTGTATGAAGTTGTTATTTATCTCACCTTCCACAGCACCAATTCTATTCTCAGTTTCTTCTACCCTGGTGTTGAGATTATCCATTTTGTCATTCAATTCATTTACTGAGTTTTTCAGGCCTGTTAGTTGACATGCTATTTCAGTTTGGAGTTTTGTGATTTATGTCATCATATTTTCTTGGTTCTTATTAGTGTTCTGTTCAACTTGGTCCATGGTTTCTTTGAGTTCTTTCAACATCTTCCATATTGCTTTTCTAAAGTCCTTATCTGAGAGAGTGATTAGTTCGTTGGTCATTATCTGGTCATCAGAATTGTCATCTTCATTCTCTATGTCTGATGCTGGCCTGTGTTGTTTCCCCATTGTCACACTTGTATTGTGTGTTTTTCTACATGCTGCAGTGGTATTCATTGGCTAAATGATGTACGCAGTCACACTCCTCTGGTTCCGCCCTTTCTGGGTGTGTTGCTTTGCCTCCAAGTGAGTGGAGTCCTCTGTGGATAAGGCCTCACACAGGATCAAATCTTGGGCCCAAGCATGCAGCAGAGAAGACAGTCCAGAGAGAAAGAAGATAGTGATCCAGCACAGTCCTTAGTGTGATTTTTTTTCTTCTTGTTGTGATGTTGCTCTTTCCTTAGAAAGAGTGCACGGCCGCGTAGAGAAGCGGAGCAGCCATGCTCTTCTGCAGCCTCTTTTCGGCCCACTCCCAAGAGTTTCGGGCAACAGGAGAGGAGGGAGAAATACACAGACAGGACTCACAGTTTTTTGCAGTCAGGCAGGCGTAGATTCACAGAAATTCCCAGCCTGACGTCACCTACTTAAAAGATTTTAAGTATAGTTTTTATTTATTATATTATGAAGGCATAAAACATTTTACTTAACAATAGATTAATTTTGGCCTCCACTATTTTAATCAAATCAATATGCCACAGATAATTCTCAAAGTAATTTTGTTCTTCCATATCACAACTTTTTCCTAACTAGGAATAACACTGAGATGCTTATTTTGAATTATTGGTAATTTTCTCTGATTTTTTTTAATTTTTTATTTTGAGACCACACTTGGAGGTGCTCAGGGTTTATTCCTGAGTGATCAGGGATCACTCCTGTCTGTGTACTGGGGACCACATGTGATACCAAGGTCAGCCACATATAAGGTAAATGCCTTACCCACTATACTATTTCTTAGACCTAAATTTATTTTTAATTATTAGTTGAAAATATTATTAACTGAGATTACCTTAACTTAGTAGTTTAATTATTGCAATAGGAAACCAACCTTCCACTGAGGTCCACCATACTATATACTGTGTCTACTTTTTGTGTCTAGCCATCTGCTAGAAATGTCTGGACCAATTCGCTAGGCCCCAGTGAATTACTTTAAACATCTCCCCCTTTAAGCCAATCTTATGACTGAATAGGCCCTTTGGAGTTCTTATGAAGATTACAAGACACCTTTCAGCAATAACTACCAATAAACAAGACATAATGACCTGGAGACAGCACAGTGATTAGGGTACATACCTTGGATGAGCTCCACCAAGATTCAATCCCCAGTACCACTCCATGTTTCTAGACATGGGTCTAGAACCTCAGCCACAACTGACACCATGGTGATACACATTGTCCCACCTTCCAGCACTCAAGCCGCATTCTCAGGCCCTAGCATTGAACAGCCAGCCTGATTGGATAAGTATCATTGAGAGTAGTTTCTGAGGCCTCAAAGTACCACTTGGAGATCCCTCTCTCCAAAAATGAAAGAAAGAAAAATTGACTATTATTCCTTATAAGACTTAAAAATAATACAATACACCTGAGGCACATTGAGATTTTAAGGAATGGTTGGGGGGGGTGAAAGTAAGGGGGGAAAGGGGAGGAAGAGATAGAAAACCTATGGACCCCTCAAGTTTTCTGAGCATACTGTTGGTGAACTTAAGTCATAAAAGTGAGAATTTAAAACATCAGTAGCAAAATTATCCCTTTATTTTCATCTATTTATAGCTTATTCAATATTTGACCTCGAAGGGAGCATAAACCATGAGTTCTTAGCACATTGAGATGGTGGAGTAATTGATAGAATTGCAGTCATAAGTAAAGAAGGCATTTGTGGGAGTAATGATTCATTGAGCCTTGTGGGTTTTACATACCACATGAGAAACTTTACAGTAGTTTCAACATCAGCAGTATGTAATGATATTCTAGGTTACAAAACTTATGGTTGTGAGGCCTTGTCATATATAATGTAAAATGTTAAACAGCATCCCTTGCCTTGGCCCATTCACTTTCTTATAGCACTGCGGTTTCTCCCCAGTGAGAAGCAAGCAAATAAATCTCTAGCCATTGAAAATGTCACCCAGTGGACCAATTTTTGCTAAATTTGCTCAATTTTCACTGAGAA
This sequence comes from Crocidura indochinensis, assembly GCA_004027635.1. Taxonomy (NCBI): domain Eukaryota; kingdom Metazoa; phylum Chordata; class Mammalia; order Eulipotyphla; family Soricidae; genus Crocidura; species Crocidura indochinensis. Next base: position 5,531 of record PVKC010049687.1, read on the forward strand.
AATTCACTAATAACAGCTAACATTATCAAAGATGTTGTACATAGCAAATATTGATTTCAATCTCTCCTATACTTGTAATGACCCATTACATTATATATACAGAGAAATACACAAGCAAAACAAAAATACTCAAATGTAATAACTTGTCAAGTAGAGAATACAGATTTTAAGGAAAAGACTATTGCCATCAATGGAAGTTTCCATTTGACTGCCTCCCACTGGCCCTCAAGGTAACTATCACCCTAAGCTTTCTTTTTTCAGTAAAGATAAGAAGACAGGAGAAAGATGGCATTGCAAACAGGGGAAAGAACACTGAAACACCCCCCCCCCCAAATAATGGGGAAGGGTAATCTCAGAATAGCAGCTGACATGCAGAATATAAACCAATCCATCCAGATTGGAGCAAATAAGACAGTTCCTAGACAGATTTCTCTAAGAATGAAATCTAATATATGTCTGATGCATCAGAACTTTGCAAGGGTGAATTTTTGAACAGCTGGAGCAAATTTTGGACTGAATTTATAACAGGTTCATTAAAACTAAACAAGCTGGACTGGAGCAACATTACACTGGGTAGGGAATTACCTTTTATGAGGGCTATCTAGGTTTTATTGCCAGCCCCCCATAAGGTCCCCTGAGACTGCTAAGACTGAGTCCTGAGTAAAGATACAGAAATAAGCCCTGAGCACTGAGTGTGGCACAAAAACAAAAAAAAATTAAATAAAAACTTAAAATTTAGCAAGAAAGACAGAATTTTTCGGAAATCCACTAAAAGAAATGCAAATTGTTGCCTCTCTTACATGGGTGAAAAGAGGATAGAATGAAGACTAATGTTTTTCCTATCAAACCTAGAAATTAGGTTGGACAATTGAAATCTTCAATGTAAGCCTTTTAAGAAGAAAAATAACTTTCAAACTGACTTTCAAAGGCACTACTTTTGGTTCATACAAGCTGACTTAATGCAGCTTTTTCTAAATGACCATTTACAAATAGAACAGATGGTAGTTTGAGAGGTTACAGGTATGAAATGAAATGGCAGCCAGCCTTTCTCACTGTGAGTCAAATAAAAATTTTAAAAGATGTGTCCTTCAGAGTCAGAAAAACTGGGACTAGAGTGATAGTACAGTAATAGGCCAACCTAGGTTCTTTCCCCATTAATCCTATATGGTCTCTTGAGCCTGCCAGGAGTAATTTCTGAGTCCAGAGCCCAAGAGTAACCCCTGATCGTCACCAGATCGTCACCAGATGTGACCCACCCACCCCCCAAATCATAAAATCTCAAGTCAAGGGAGAATAAAATGCTCAAAAATGTTCTCAAAGAAATAACTCCCCACTTTCTATATTAATTAAAATTCTAACTTTCTAGGTCACATAAGTCAGAAGGATAGCCAATAAAAAAAAGAAGTCAGTCACTAGTTTTATTATTTTAACCCCAAGAGATCTTGACACCCCAAAAATGATAGTTTTTCATTTCCATAGAGTCTTTAGAGGCCATTGAAAGCTCCTTTTGAGGGAAACACAGGATATATAGAGTGTGCATAGACTTTTGGGCCAGATCTATTTGTATTCAGTCCTAGCTCTACTCTTAAAAGATTTGTGATCTTGGTAAAATTACTCAAATATTCTTTATCACAATTTCAACATCTAAAATGTAATATAAATCGGTTCTTACTTAATACTTCTTGAAAGCACAGAGATAACTATTCCAAAGCCCTAAAACTCATATGGTTCTCTAGAAAACTTTTTTTTTGGATGGGGAATACCCAGAAGGTGCCCAAGGATCACTCCTGGCAGTCATGGGGGACTATATATAGGGTATATATATATATAGTAAAGAAGCTAGAACCCAGGTCAAACACCTTACCTTATATAATTTCTGAGAGTTCTCTAGTAAACTTACTCACAGTTTGTTTTTTTTTTTTGGGGGGTCACACCCAGCAGTGCTCAGGGGTTACTCCTGGCTCCATGATCAGAAATTGCTCCTGGCAGGCACGGGGGACCATATGGGGCACTGGGATTCGAACCGATGACCTTTTGCATGATACCTCCATGCTATCTCCCGGGCCCCAACTTACTCACAGTTATAAGTATTATTACTATTATTGGATAAACATAACAAAAAACAGGAACTATTTATCTCAACTGCCATTTTATTACTACTGCTAGTGTCAATTCTACTCTGCAGTCTTATATTAATAAGAGCAGCTGTTCATTACTGTGTTTTTATCTCTGTGTTCTCTGGCCTATGATCACAGTCATTTCTACCAACATGTCTACCAGCATCAGGGTTTGCCTCACTACTATCACCCCTAGCTTTATGAAACTTCCAAGAAGTTTGTATGCTTTTTTGTTATTAGTTATTTTCTTTAGGATCTTAGAACAATCTCCTGAGCATTTGATTGGGTAGGATACTAGTGAGTGCATTTGCCCAATAAATATTCCTGGAAGGTATGAACCCAACAGTATTCTCAGTGTAACACATTGAAACACAGAAAAACAAAAGCCTATCATGTTCAGGAATTAAAATCTAGTAGAGATTTGTCAAAACCTAAACAGCATTTTGGGGGGTCACACTCAGCGGTGCTCAGGGGTTACTCCTGGCTTTGAGCTCAGAAGTCACTCCTGGCAGGCGTGGCTACGATATGGGATGCTGGATTCGAACCAGGATCTGTCCTGGTTCACTGCCTTTTCACTGTGCTATCTCTCCGACCTAAACAATATTTTAAAACCTATCTCTCACACTGCCCAGAAGTTTTCAGGGACAGATTGACTTTCCTATAAAAACCGCAAAGCTTGGGAAGAGAGGCTGCCATAGAAGCAAGCTGGGGGTGAGACAACTGGAGAGAAACTGGGGAAATTGGTGACAGTGCTGGAAAATGAACAATGGTGAAGGAATGGGTGTTCAAGCATTTTATGACTGAAATTCAACTATCAACAACTTTTAACCTCTGCATCTCATGGTGATATATATTGATATATATACATGTATATATATTTACATTCATATCCCTCAAGTACTTCCATCTGTTTCTGCTGCTGATCCATCCATTCCAGGGTCAGCACAAACACAGCAAATACTGCAGACTGCAGGCAGCCCCTGGGAAACCAGTCTCCACACTCTTAATACTTGAACGAGTTCCCCAGTTCTTTGAGCTACATCTTCTAAATGTGAACTCAAACACATACACACACCCCAAATTTAAATCAGCAATATTGGTTGTATAAAGAAAAAAAGCAAGAGAAAAGACCAAATCAAACTAAAATTAACCTATAACTAAACATAAAACTAGGGTTGACGGACAGGTTCACAGGGTGGAAGAGTCCAACAGATTGTAGTGAAGGGATTTTGATTATCTTGACAGTGAAGTTGGCAGAACAAACTTCTTTGGGAGCAGTGTTAAAAAGCATTTATAAAGCATATATAATGTACTAACCAAGATCACCTCAATTTTTACAAAATGAAACAAACAGCAATCAGTCCAGAAATCATGTCTTCCACAAGAGTGAGGCTCTACAAACAACTCATCTTGGCTCTGAGCCAATGGACATCAGATGAAAAGGCAAGAAGAGACTTAAGGTCCCCACACACTGTGGCTATCTCACAAGGCTGGAAATCAAGTACTGAATGTCCTGTACTTTCCATGTAAGTCTCTCCATGGGGGCAACATGGCTTCTTCACAGTCTTTTGTTCTTAACATTTTAGGATATCTAACACATATCTCCCAGGAGAATAAAACAAAAGAGATTTGATCTCTTGTGAATTGAGCCTATGCTGTGTTCATCTCAATGCATTCTGTTCATCACACAATCACAAAGACCTGCCTAGGTGTAAGCAAAAGATGCATGGACTCTACCTCTCCATGGCAAAGTGTCAAATTTATGCTTGCAGAATTCTGGAGTTTGTAAAATGGGATAGTGTACCATTTTGGTATAAAACAACATGCTATTTTTGTGAGATCTAGTATACTTTCCTCTGTCAGGTAGACTGCAGGAAACCACTTTGTCTATAAATTTGAAGAGAACTCCAATATTTGGGAGTTAACACTGTCTTCCCCACCCCCAAAACACACACACACACACACACCTTAACCAATTACCAACATAAACAGGTACAAATACTCAAACTTGTTTGCCTCTTGATTCCCCTGTGGATAAAGTCAAAGATACCTTGTAAGGTTGTTCCTCACTACCTCCCTCTTCCTTGGATTCTTTCTTATTTGACCCTAGCTCCTGCTGCCTCAACTTTTCACCCCCCCCCCACAAAAAAAAAAACCACTCATAAAATAACCTCTTCTTGGAATCTTTTTAGAGGATTCAAAGGAAAATCTAAGATATATACCATGCAGTATTAAGATACTTTTTTATGATTTATCCCAAAAAAGGTCTCCAAGAAAAATTCATACTGTAACACAGAAATAGAAGTCATTATTTACTTCAAATGCCAAGATAACTTATACATCGGATGCCAACAGAGAAACCCATGGGAAAAAAACAAGGAGATATTAATTTTCTTTGGCTCTAGGTGTTTTGATGTTCTTTTCTTTCCTTTCCTAAAAATATGAATCTTCTCATTTCTTGGGCCTCAGGAGTTGAAAGGCAGAAACTAACATTTTCCAGTATTTCCCGTGTCTCCTATAAAGATCCCTATTCCTTTCTCTTTGTGAAATTCTCAACTCCTTCAAGTGATTAAGTCATGTCTTCAAGGGTGAAGAAGTTTCCTGGATGGAGCTGAAAAATAACTCACTATCTCCCACAGATGTCACTAACAAACTTAAAACACTATAAATGTTGAAGGGCATCTTGGTTGTTTCCAGAGCCTGGCTATCGTGAATAGTGCTGCAATAAATATAGGTGTGAGGAAGGGGTTTTTGTATTGAACTTTTGTGTTCTTAGGGTATATCCCTAGGAGTGGAATAGCTGGGTCGAATGGGAGTTCAATTTCCAGATTTTGGAGGAATCTCCAATGGCTAAAGAAACTGTGGTACATATACACAATGGAATATTATGCAGCTGTCAGGAGAGATGAAGTTATGAAATTTTCCTATACATGGATGTACATGGAATCTACCATGCTGAGTGAAATAAGTCAGAGGGAGAGAGAGAGAGACGAAGAATTGTCTCACTCATATATGGGTTCTGAGAAAAATGTAAGTCATTTTTG
>PVKC010049688.1:0-10717 GCA_004027635.1 Crocidura indochinensis
CCTGAACCTGGAGCCAGTAATATGGCCTCAACACAGCCACACAGAAAAAACAAAAACGTCATAACTCTCCCAGGTTTTTAAATTTAGAGACTAGGCTGTGTTACTAATTATGACCAAAGATCCCTAAATGCAAAATATAATTCCTGGTCAATTTCACAAATCTACTAGTTCCTCCAGACTTTTGTAAAGTAATAAATAAAAGGTGGGTGTTAACATATATATATTTTAAATATTACACATATATATGTTAACATATATATGTGTAATATTTAAAACCCAAACACATTCTTAGTGTAAAACCCTAGAATTACACAAATGTCATCCCTTGAAGAAAAATTATAATTTTTAAAATCACCTTTTAAATAAATGTCTGCTAAAAATCCACTGAAGAGTACAATAAGACACTTTAAATACATAAGACAAAAATCCCACTATCACCAAAAATACCCCACACAAGATAATTCTAATATAAAAACTTTATTCTAAATACTGTTTCTAGACTAAACAGGAAAGAAATCATCTTCCCTCATGTAAAAGTTTTCTACTTTAATAAAAATCAGAGAGAAATGTATTATTAAATTAACTTTGTAGGTAGAAAATTACAAATAATAAGAATAATTTATATTGTCAGATTCTTGCTGTGGTATTTTAGTATTTATATCAGCTTTTTTTTGGGGGGGGGGTTGGGTCACACCCGTCTGTGCTCAGGGGTTACTCCTGGCTCCATGCTCAGAAATTGCTCCTGGCAGACACGGAAAGGCAAACGCCTTACCTCCATGCTATCTCCCGGGCCCCTTATATCAACTTTTGTGCTGTAATTAATTTTGCTAATTCCTTCAGTTGATAAATAAGTAGTTCAGGACTTGTAGAAGAACTCATCAGTTGCAAAAATAGTGAAAAGAAATAGTTAATTCAGAAGTGACCTACTACGTCCAAAATTATCTTTTTTATCTTTGATAAAATAATTACCAAAATTATTTTATAGATAATAAAATTATTTATTACATAGGTTCATGATATCTTATATTTCTATAATAGCCAAATATAAATATAAATATAAGTTGATATATATCAATTTATATATATTTATGTATAAATATAAATTGATAATATGCAATACAGAAACAAACAAATATTTTATTGATATGAATGATTTCTTTACTTGTCAAATTGCATTAAGAACCACCATGAAACAGCAGCATGCCTCCTCTGTGTAAGGTATTAATATTTCATGCTGAAATTAAGTTGAACAGTTATGTATGAGGCTTTTGTCTTATGCAGTAGAAGAAATGTCTCTGGTTGAAAGGACCAAGACAGTACAGAATTAGATAAAAAGCTTCAAGAAACAAAACATCAGTGTAAAAAATGGCAGGATGATCGTGTGGAAAAATCACTCTCGCCTTTGTCTCTCTCCTACTCACAATGAAAATACATCAATTTCAGGATTTGAGTCCTTTTCTTCCAATCTGCCTGATAATAGAATACTTGGAATTAAATTGTCAACTTAGAACAGCCAATTCCCAGGCACCATGGAGAGGCTACTGTAAAATGAAGGGAAGCGGCATACATTTTTAGAGTGACAAACCTAGTCAGTCCAGTGCCACTCTTTGGCTTTCCCATTCTGATTCCCAGTTTCCTTCAAGGAGGAATTATGTATAATCTTTCACCAGCATGATCAAGAGAGGAAATAGCAAAGGCAATTGTCTTCTGCTATTGTCTATGCTCTTCCATTCCACTTGAAAGGCACTCTGTTCTCAATCCATCTGGGATGCCACTGACTCATCCAAATTCTCTTCGCTCTTGAGTCTTGACTTGTACTAAATCCCACCGTCATCAGCTGATTCCTCTCATCCCCTCTGACAACTGCTGATTGACTTCCTTGGAATTCTGAATAACTTCCTGATTTTGCTGTTCTTCTTCCACATGTTTCCTCTATTTCAACAGTTAATCTCTTCTCTCTCTCTCTCTGTCTGTCTGTCTGTCTCTCTCTCTCAGCTGCTTTCTCCTTCACAGTCAGCGTTTTGTGATGAAAAAAAATTCAGTAACATCGAGGGGCCAATATTTGGTAGGTTTGATATTCACTCAGCATTTATAGCAGACCAGGAAAATGCCTTAGCACCTTCCCAAATACAAATTTTTCTCCCAAGTTGTACTTTATTCTTACAGGCAATATACATATGTACATATATACATATATATAAGCTAGAGCTGTTACATTAGGCAGAGTGCTTGCCAAATGGGGTTTGATCTTGGCATCTCATATGGTCCTCCAAGCAGTGCCATGCATAATTTCTGGGTGAAACGCCAGAAGTAATCATTGAGCATTACTGGGTGTGGCCCAAAAATGTATAAAAATGTATACAAACTCCACTCTCAGACACAATCAAATTCCTGCTGTGCTGTGATAAAATATTCACATTGTGGTGAATATTGCAAATGCAAATATAATCAGATCCTATCCCCTAATTTAAGGGCCTCAAAAGCTGGTGGGCAAGATATATAAGTAGTATTTTTTAATTTTAGACTCACATTAGTCATGCATAAAAACAAATTAGAAATAAGGCATCCAGGGGGCAAAATAGTGGTGCAGTGGTAAAATGTTTGACTTACAGTGACTGACCTAGGATGGGCTGCAGTTTGATCCCTCAACCTCCCATATAGTCGGTCCCTCAAGCCAGGAGCGATTTCTGAGTGCATAGTCAGGAGTAACCCCTGAGCTTCACCAGGTATGGCCCAAAAATAAAAATAAATAAAAAGAAAGAAGAAGGCATCCAGGGACTAATAAAAGTGTGGAATCCAGGTGTATCCTGACTTATTTTGAAAATAAGTAAGTAAAAGTCACCCAAAATGGGGTCATGGAAAGAATACAGCTGGCAAGCTACTTACCTTGCATGCAACAACCCAGGTTCAATCACTAACACTATCTATGGTTCCCTCAGCCCTGGGGGGAGGGAGTCCCTGAGCTCAGAGCTTGTAGTAAGACCTGAGCACAGTCTGATGTGGCCCCAAACCAAAAGAAAAAAGAAAAAAATACACTCAGTAATCTCTGAAGCTATTTTACCTTCGTGCTAATAGCTGTACCAGAATCTGAAAAAATGACCAAATCTCTGGGGACCAGGGAAGTGACTGAGAGTGCAAATTTTTGCATGTGTAACACTGGTTTTTACCCACAACTGAGAGCAGTGAGGTGAATCTTTTATCTCTAGTCCTTTTACCAGACTATTGACATAAGTCAGCTCTGCCACCAGGACAGAGACTAGAGAATCTGATTTTTCTCTTTCTTCCCACCAAAGAAAATACCTATAAATACTGGGGAAAGGGTAATTCTTCAGTCTGGCTCTCAATATCTGTAAATTTATGAGTGATTTCACTTCTTTCCTTGATTGGAAAGACTTTTTTAATAAATTTTTATTGTGGTCAAAGTGAATTACAAATCTTTCACAGTATTTAAGGCACATAGTAACAAATAATGAGGGGCATTACCACCACCAGTGTTGTCCTCCTCCACCCCTGTTCCCAGCAAGCATCTCATACCTCCCTCCTTTGCCCCCATAATGCTAATGTAACTGTTCCCCTTTATAAAGAATTTAAAAGAGAGCTTGTTTGAAGAGAATTTAAAGGAAACTTATCAAGGACTACTTTTTTATTTCCTTTCCCTAACATTCCTTCTCAGTGAATGTTAGAGGTCAGATTTCCTGGGCAGCTACCAGTCAAAAGTGCAGAATGTGGAGGAGGCAGGTGTGGGCTGAGACGCTGAACTGAGATACAGCTCAAATGGCCTTCAGAGACAAAGTGAGGCCATGAGCCAGGCCACCCTCACTATCCACCAGTCTCTGAGCTAATCTTGACAATTCTTGAAGCAAGTGTACTATTATCAGACAGTATCCCCTATAATGTAAAGAAGGAAGCTAAGGATACTTCCTGAAAAGAGCAGAGGGAATTCCAGTTGCATCCACATGCCAGGGAAATTCAACTAAACCTACTACACTGCTCTCCACCCTTCTATGTCACAAAAGTATCTAATACTTGCTGCATTATCTCTTTGTCTCTGTAGACTTTCCATTTGGGGTATTTATGCAATACAATATTTCATAATACATAACACTTCTGTAATGATATCTTTTCAATATTTCTTTGATCTTCTGGTGTTTGTTACTATTGTTAGCTATTTTTACAATGACTTAACTAGAAATATAAATAATGTCTTCTCAAATCATTATGTTTATGGAGGCTATGGACCACCTCTGTGAAATTTGTGAAATCTGTATCAATTTGTCAACCTAGTGATAGATATAATTAAATTCCTACAAAGAAGAACAAGTGTAAGGGACAGAGGGAAGTTGTCATAGCAACCTGAGTCCTGATTTCTTCCTTTCTTTTATATCACAAAATTATTAACCTTTATGATACTTTAATAATTTTTCTACATTATATTTTAACCTGTCCACTTGCATATTATATTTGCTAATTAAATAGTTACATTATTCTTTCTTGCCATTTAGTTCTGGGTTTTATTCAGCACTTTTGTCAAACCACCTGCCAGCCATCGCTCTCACTTTTCTTTAGGAAACACCTTTCAAAATGTACTTGTAGTCCAAAGAGCCTAAGAATCTTTCTTGTTTTTGGAAATTAGAGAAACCTTTGTTTCCCTTTAAAAAGTAAATCAATAAACCTTTGACCATATTCAATTCAGTTTTTCTTTTTGGTTATTCAACTTCTAATAGAAATGGTTCAGATCCTAAATACATAGAAATGTTTTAGATCTATTACAAGTTACAGCAAGGTAAACAAATATTTAACAAATGCCAATGGCAAAGGACCAAACTAACTGAATGTACAACAACTGGAAATAACTGTATAGTACTTGGGAAAAGGAACTAAATATCAGTCAAAATAGCCAGTAACAATATTCGTTCCAGAACATGACAAAAATGAGTCCAAACCATTAGGTAATATGCCTTTAGCTTAATATGGCACTGTTTTATTTAACTATTGTATTTAACGTACTCATTTCCTTTAAATTCCTCAGAAAACCAATTTCTCAAATATTCTCAACTTTCCTGTGGAGAGAAATAATAAAGCTGATCATATCTGGCGATTCTCACAGCAGAAGAACAAATTCAGTTCTTGAATACATACATACTAATATTTTCATGCATATGGATGTGTATATATAACTTTTAAGTCTTGCTGACTTGCATGAAATCTCAAAGATACTGCTCCAATATCAGTCTCATTTTATTGAAATTGTGCCAAGAGCACAAACAGGACTCCAAACTTTTGTAGAGAAGCAGAAGCCTTAGCTAAATATATTCAGAATGCCAAGGAGTTATCTTGAGTTGGAAAAAAATGGGATTTTTTCATATTTTTGAAAATTCTGGGCTTCTCAGCTGGGCAACATATCAATCAACTGTGGAACAAATATTCATACCAGCTACCATAAGAAATTAGGATTTATATCTCATCATTCAGTAGAAATTCATATTATTTAGTACCGAATTTATTCGAATATAACAATTTTCTAACAAAAAAAGAAATCAAAGCTTAGGTGCGAGTGATAAACGAGGGCTTGGGTGAGGTGGCAGTGGCTGCAGGTCCAATGAGGGCGCAGGCGAATTGTGAATTTGCACCGCGCCTTTTCCAGACTGCAGCCACACACTGTATGCAAGGGCGAAGAAAAAAAAAAAAAACTCAAGAAACCTGGCCTATCTCTAGTGACATCCTGCGTTAAAACATCATGGGAATACATACCAAAAGAAAGGATCATCAAGAATCTTTTGAAGACAGGCATCAGCAATCAAATGGATGGCACAGAAGATGACCTGCTGTGGAATTCAGACTCAGAAGAAAGTGAAGAAACTGGAGAAACAGATGTTCCTGCCAACTGGGACACTGATGAAAAATTAACTCGAGAAGAATGGGAACAACTCTTTAGTGTATCTGATGAGGAATCTGACTTTGAAGCATTTTAAATAAATATTGTTACTGGTAATTTTATTTCATTGTGTTTATACCAGTATACATTGTCGATAAATGATTTTTATCATGGTCGCACGTGTTTAACATTTTTTTTTTGTCAAATACAATGCTTGGTGTGAAACAAAATTTTACACCGATTTTTTAATCGAAAATTAGGGGTGCGCGTTATACATGGGTGCATATTATACTCGAATAAATACGGTATATTTTATCTCGTTTAATTGAGATCAATTTAAGATTATTATGTTAAGTAATCATAGAGAAATTATTTAATATCATTAATCTCAACAAATGAGAAAACTGAAAAAAATTTAACACTATAACTGTTTGATTCTGAGCTTGATAGTCATATTAGTTGAAAATTAAAGCTTAAGATGAGAGCTAATCTGGAATCATATCAAATGGATTATTCATCTACCTACATTTGCCTCACTCATCATCTTTGAAGAAATCCAAAAACTCTGGATATATTTGAGATTTTATAATAATTCCATTCATTTAAGATGATTCTATATACTTTTGATTGTAATTGCATAAATAACAAATGCAAGTATTAATGATATTAAAAGCACTTGAATCTGCTTCTTATCTCCAGTCCTAAATTTCAAAGTGTTTTTCTAGGCCTGTCTGCTTTCTTGGAGATTGTGAAGATATTCATGTCCAGGCCTGTTTGAATTTATCTCTTCAATCTCAAAATCATTAACTATCTCACCAAAAGTATCTGAAATTTTATGGCTCACAGTCAAAAAATAAAAGTCTAATAAATGTTCATACTGGAGACAATGATTTCATTATTTTTGTCTTATATTCTTTCTTAAAACATTTTATATGTTCAAAAAAGTGTAGGCCTGGTGAATTTTATTTCCTCATATTTTAGAAGGCAAACAGAGGACAACAAACTGCCTTGTAAAATTCATTTGTCTACTAAAGAAATCTACCTTTGTCCTCTCTACTTAAAGCTAACTTCTTTCTGATGATTTTCTTAGGAAATTATTTTTACATTTTGCAGATAAACATCATTTAAATTATTCAAATAATTTTATAAAATAATATCAAAGAAATTGATGTAAATAATTATGTCAAATAATGTTTGTAATCATTACCATGGAAAAGATAGCCAAATCAGGCTTTAAAATATCACTGAGCAAAACCAGTCAATTATTAATAAATATGGCCTACAGTAAAGACCATTAAATACCAACTGGAAGAAAACACATCACCATAAAAGATTCAAGGGGGCCAGAGTAATAGTGATAGCAACGAGATCCCTTTGCTTGCACAAAGCCAACCCATATTTGATATCCTAAGCATGCCCATATGCCATCAGGAGTAATACTTTAGCTCTAAGACAGAAAGTTATCCCTGAACATCGCCCAGTGTGGCCCAAAAACAAAAACAAAAAGAAATGAAATTTTAGAAACAATTTCTGTCAAACTTTTATGCATTGTGCAACCGTATTTTAGCTGTGTTGTTTCTAGCTATATTCAAAACACTGAATGCTGACTTTCGTTACTCAACATTCCTAAGGTATCTCTTTTTTCTCTTTTATACAATAAATAATGTATGGTAGACTGAGACTATAGAATGAGCAAGTGCTTCATTGCCTTCTCTGTAAGATCTGGTTTATAAGTTCAATGTACACAACAAATGTTTGTCTGTGTAGCCAATGGATTGGACAGTTAACAAAGTGCTGGGGGAGAAAAATGTTTTTGGTACCTAGGCCTGCTCTTACCTTCTGGAGAAAACTTGCCACTGTGGCTCCATAAATATTTCATGAAGCAACATAAAGTCCTATGCTAATGACAGACTACCCAGTGAGCAGGTGCATCTCTGATGTTTTCCATCTAGGCCATACCTTGGCTGTGGATTGAGTCAAGCTATGTTAAAATAGCTTTCTTTTCTGCTTTTTTCCTCCCAGTTCCACCTGAACCTAAAATGGTGAGTGAAAGTCATCATGAACCGAGGGCCATGCCCCACGTCACCACTGTTGCGACTGTTCTACCAAATAACACCACCGAGCCCACAAAACCTGGAGAGGGCAAAGAAGATGCTTTTTCTAAGCTGAAAGAGAAGTTTATGAATGAGCTGCATAAAATTCCATGTGAGTATGAGACATTAGTACTAGAGTTTAAAAGAGATGGTTGAAAAGCACTTGATCCACTGGAAAGAACAAGGACCTCTTAGCATTCCAGACCTTAACTTTGTCTTATGCTTATTATTATCATTATTTATTATTATTACTAAAATGGTAAGTACTCAAATAATAAAATAAATTATTTTTGAATATGTAATGTTCTTCAGCCTTTAACTATCTTTTACAAGTGAAAATCTAGTTTTCTAAAAACCTATCTTGTGTTTAACAGGCTATTGTTTCATCTGTCTCTTTCATTCAAGAATGTTAATTTTTTTTGGCTTTGCTATATATGTCATAGCTTTGAATTGATGAAAAGTAATCTACTGTAAAGACTATTAATAAGCAATGCCTAAAATGTGTTTTAACATATTGCAAGTTTTCTTGTTTTTACTTCAAAATCTTTTGCATCTTTTACATTTTTATTTATAATTGGTGAAAAACCTCTACCAAAGTTGGTTTGTGTTTATTTAGCATGGAACTAAATCTAGTCATTGACAATTAATCTAAATTTGAAACTATAGTTTGGCCTGTAAGTTCAGTTACTATCTACCTGGCACGTTTTTCAGTTTTGAAAAATTGATTTTGACCTTACAAAGCTTATTTTCTAGTATAAAATAAAAGTAATCAGCAATAAAGAGGCAATATATGAAATCTGTCGTGTAATAATGAAGTATGTAAGGAAAACTAAGTGGCATGGGGAAAGAAATAGAAAATAAAAATCGCATTTTATAGAATGATCAAGGCTGGGTTTTTTTTGTACAAAAAGTCAGAGAAGGGGCCCGGGAGATAGCATGGAGGTAAGGCATTTGCCTTTCATGCAAAAGGTCATTGGTTCGAATCCCAGTGCCCCATATGGTCCCCCGTGCCTGCCAGGAGCAATTTCTGAGCATGGAGCCAGGAGTAACCCCTGAGCACTGCCGGGTGTGACCCAAAAACCAAAAAAAAAAAAAAAAAAAGTCAGAGGACGTAGAGAATCAATTTGTGAATCCCAGGAAATACAGACCAAAGTCACTGTCCCCAATGCAGCAGATTTCTTAAGTAGAATCAGCAGGTATCAAAGAACAGGAGATGCATTTGGATGGTAACAGACACAGATGACATGGGCCTCCCGATTGCTCAAAGCACCGTGGATTTGATTCTGGTGAAGAAAATGGAAGGGTTTAGATTTGAATAGTGGTATCCTACTGTGGTTTGAATCTTGGATATTTAAATTGATAAAAGAACTACTTCTACAGGCCCTTAAGAAACTGAAAAATACAAAGAATCAGCTTCTTACCCCTCAGTAACTGAATAATATAAAGAATCAGCTTTTTACCCCTCAGTAATTAATTAACTTATTCATCTGACATTGCTTTTTATAAATTTCAGTTCATTTGAGAGATACTCTGAGCAGTGTGCCAATAATTACAGCTCACAGGTTAAAAAAAAAAGAGACCCACAATTTAGCAGAGATTAATATGATTGAGCCTTAGGAGAGGAAAGAAATCATCTCTTGGTTCATCCTGTGCAACTGTAGAAATGGCAGGTAAAATTTTGATACAACTTTCAACTCAAAACTACAAACACCAAAGGCAATTATTATGGGACCAATGCTTTTCTAAATAGTTCACTAAAGTATTTGCTTTAAGAGAAATGTTATTTATTGTAGCAGAGGAAGCAAAGGAAAAATTCAAATACAGATTCTGCCTTATAATCAGTACTTTTGTGTTCTCTAGAAAAATAAATGGTGTAATGCATTTCACGTGAAATGGCAAGTTCTCCCTGGGCCCAGATTAATTTATTCTCTCTTCTCCCCAATGTGAACCTCTTTGTTAAGACGTCCTCTGCTTCTGTTAAAAAGTAGCGCTCAATGGAATCCTACACAGCTGTGAGGAAAGATGACAGTATGTCATTGACTGTTGAATTGAATTCTAGAGTCTTGTGCTGAGTGAAGTGAACTAGAAAGGAAAAGATAAATACCAGAGAGCCTCACCCATGTGTGGAGTATAAAGTAAGAAAGAAAGGAATTAGACAGTCCCCAATGGAAACGATGAGGAATGATCCATAGAACTAGAGACTGGAGGGATCATGGGCTAATGATGACAGAACCTAAATTATTTAGAGAGGGATTAGTTTAGTACTCTGAAACGATCATATGATAACACTAATATTATGTAAACTATAGTACTTCAATAGGAAAATAATTTCACATATAACCTGTTCATCACTTCATAGCTCTGCTAGAATTTCCTGGCCTATTTGCTCTGTTTCACCATTTTCCTTAGCACTGTTAATATGTTATATTGTTTCTTTTGATGATTTGGGGGACATAACTTGTGGTGTACAGGGTTTACTTCTAGATCTATCTATGCTCAAGGATCACTCCTGACCTAATTCTGAGGACTATCTGTGATATGATGAATTGAGTTCCTGTTGACCATAAGAAAGGCAAACATCCTATCCACTGTACTATAACTTTGGATCCTTTATTATTTGTTTTTAAAGTAATTTGGTCCCATCCTAAATAATGTGAGCAGTGTGGACAGTGAGAGTAAGAAGTTCTTTCTGTCCAGTGCTTGGCTATGTCCTTGATTGGGCCTGGCATGTAAGTGGTGTGTTTTATCA